>JAGKTI010003556.1:0-14774 GCA_018397915.1 Birgus latro
ATGTAAAGATAAAATCTGATACGAGAACAGTCAGTAAATGGTCAAGGTCACAGAGAAAGTTCAATGGTCAAGGTCGCTGGGCAGACAGTTCGAATACATTTTGATTAAAATCAAAGTTGGTGGAAGTGTTAAGGGTTATGCAAGAATGTAGTCATTCAATTTTGAGAGTAATCAGTGGAAAATGGAGGTCACAAGACAATGCTAAATGATGGGGCCTTTGAACTGTTGGTGGTCGCGGGTGTTGCACTTCCTGAGTGCTTCTTCTTCTTTTTTTTATATTTTTGTAGCATAAATCAGTTTTATGTTGCCATCATATTTCTAATCTTTATACTCATCGATTTATTAGAGTCCATAATTAAATACTTGTTATTTTTGCAGTTAAAAATAAATGCCTGAATAATACAGGATGGAAAGTTTATTTTTGGAGATCGTAAATCTACTGTTAACCAAAACTTGCCAGTGATGCTCAGAGATGCTTCGGGGAACATCATCCGATGGTTCGTTTTTGCTGAGATGCGGGAGTTTGGAGAGAGTAGGCTGTTCATCAAGATCTGGATCTTCCATAAGTTCAGAGTGTTTATAATGCCACAGGTATTGGGTTTGCAGTCCCTGGAGTTTTTTTGCTACACATCCAAATTCTTATTTTAAACATTCTGTTTACCACATATATATGAAAAATATATCAGAGTTCTAGATTCACTGGAATTCATGAAGTGATTTTCCTCACAGTCTTTTCCAAAGTCTGACAGGGTGCCGTACACGGCATGAAGATACTCATGAGGCTTGACTGGTGGGGAACTTAATCATCCTTGGACAGCTTGTGGAGTTCTGCGGCAGATCACCAACCCAAAAAAAAGTGATATTGCATTCCAGGTGCTGGACTTGTTGATGTAACTGAAGCCGTGGGCACTGTTTTGGAAGGTACAACTAATGAAAGTCTGATTATTATACACGAAGGAACCAACAATGTAATGTGAACCCGGTCAGAAGAGCTCCTGAACAAGTTCAGCGTGATGCTCGAGCATTACATGGAAAAACCTAATACTATTCTCATTTCAGGTGTTCTCCCCAGGACTGCAGCAAGCAATGTCTTGCACACCAAGGCTTTTAGCTTAAACAGTTGTATTAAGTAGCTTTCCTTAAAGAAGGGTATTGAGTTCGTAGACACCTGAAATCACTTT
Organism: Birgus latro; assembly: GCA_018397915.1. NCBI lineage: Eukaryota > Metazoa > Arthropoda > Malacostraca > Decapoda > Coenobitidae > Birgus > Birgus latro. The sequence continues at coordinate 1,182 of JAGKTI010003556.1, forward strand.
TATAAACAGCAGGCTCTGTTTGCACATGATGGTCTACACTTAAATACAGTTGGCTCTGCTCTTCTTGGTCGTTTATTGGATGATGCAGTGCATTTTTCCTGGAAAAAACTCATCATATGAGGCCTGTAGGTGAGTCGATGTGGGCATCATGAATCGTAAACAAGTTGAAGCATAAACAGGTCGATGTAGGCATCATGAATCATAAACAGACTAATGGAGGCAAGGATATTAAGGTTTTTCATGTGAATATGTGTAGTTTGCGAAATAATTTTTTGATTTTGAGGCTTGTATTTTTGCAGAAAATTGTGATGTAATGAGTGTAACAGAATCATGACTCAGTGTGGATGAATAAGATTTTTTAGTGGAGTACAACATACCAGGTTACAATATGTTCAGTAGTGAGAGAAATAATAGAGTGAGGGCAGTGTACTGTTATATATTAGAGTAGGAGTTCATCCAGTCATAGTTCCGAAGCCATATGTTGATAATGTTGACAGTATTTTTCTCCGCCTTAGAAATACATCGCATATCAAAACAATACTTGGATTAATTTATCGCCTGCCAGCACAGTCCAGTAACACTGAAATTTACAACCAAACTGCTGAAATATGCAGCAACCGTAATACTGTAATACTGTATTTGGTGATTTTAATTTACCCGTTGTCAAATGGGGAGAGACTCTATTGTCACACACAGGGTTGGACCAGTATACTAACTTGCAAGAAAGTTCATTGCATCAGTTCATAGACTGCCCAACACAGGGAGTTAGCATATTAGATCTGGTTTTGGCCACATTAGAAAACTTGGTAAATGATGTTATGGTAGGAGATGACTTTGATACTAGCGACCATTGCTTGGTCACATTCAACATCAGTTTCAATAACAACAATGTCAGGGCAAGTTACGAGAAAGTCCCTGACTACAAGAGAGCGGATTTTCAAAAATTAAAGGAAATAATTGTTTCTAGTGACTGGAATCTCATTGTTCAAACAGTAGATATTAATGAAGCATTAAGGTGTCTGGCAATAGAGATGAGATAGAAATTATTCACAGATACTCTCAGTAAAGAAATATTATGTATTCCAATCCGAAACTGAAGGCCTGCAAAAAATAATAAACCCAGGTGGTGGAGTATGGAAATTAAGCATTACCTATCAGCAAAAAAACCTTGCACACAATAAATGTACAGTATTAGCCCAAAGAATCAAAGTGATAAAAACAGTTATGATGCTTTTCATCGCAAAGCAAAAAAATTGATAATGCAAAGTAAGAAAAACATTAAAAGCCACATTGCATGTATCAGTAAATCCAACCCAAAAGAATTTTGCATCTGTATTAGAAACAAAACAAAAGAGATACAAGATAGGGCAATGGATGTTGGAGTGGCCCTAATGAAAGAGGGCAGCGTGTGGAAACTCCCGGTCCTGTTGTTTACAGATGATACTGTGTTGTTAAGTGAAGACGAAGGGGAGCTGCAAAGCTTGGTGGATGAGTTTGGGAGAGTGTGTAAGAAACGAAACTTAAGGTGAATGTAGGGAGGAGTAAAGTTATGGTCTCTGAGAGAAATTATGTCACTGAATGTACAGTGAGGTTGGATGCGGAGGAAATGGAAAATGTGAGTGCGTTTAAGTACTTGGGTAGTGTGATGAATAGGGATGGAAGTTTAGAGGGTGAAGTGCTTGAAAGCGTACAAAAAGAAAGAAAGGTTGCTGATTCTTTGAAAGCAGTGATATGGAACAGGGAAGTGAGCATAGAAGTGAAAAAGTTACTGCATGACAGTATTGTGATACCAGCTTTTACGTATGGAAGTGAAGCTTGGACTTTGTTGGAGGGACAGAAGTCAAGAGTGAGTGCAGTGGAAATGTGTTATTTGAAAGGAGCATATGGAGTCACATTGAGAGACAGCCTGACAAATGAGGAAGTGAAGGAGCATTGTGGTGTGGATGTGGTTGTGATAGGAAGCGTTAGGAGAAACACATGGAGGTGATTTGGCCATGTGGAGAGGATGGAGAGCGAGAGACTGACGAGGAGACTATGTGAGTGAGGTGGAGGGGGAGTAGAGGAAGGGGTAGGCCAAGGATGAGATGGAGGGATGGAGTGGAGAGATATATGAGAGAGGGGGGTGTGAGCTGGGAGCAGGGCAGTGAAATGACGGGGGACAGGGTGACGTGGAGGCGATTTGTTCGTGGCTGTCCCATACGGGTATGGTATCTGGCAATAGATAAATAAATTAGAAACAAGAACGTAATATCACCAACAATTGACCCATTAGTCACAGATAATAGAGCGTATACCGAGTAAGATGGACCAGAGATGGCTAAAATTCTCAACACTTTCTTTGCATCCATATTTACCTTTGAAAATACATCCATTCCCAAAGCTTTTCCAGTTGCCATAGAAGAGGGCAACATAATTAATGACATTACTGTTCACGAGAATAATGTACGACTTGCCATTGGTAAACTTATATTGAATATAAGACCAGGGCGAGGTAGAATATCTCCACGCATTCTAAAAGAAACGGTGAATGAAATATCAAAGCCATTAGTTGAGCTATTTAGTAAATCACTAAGAAACAGTAAGCTACCTTATGAATGGAATCTAGCAAATGTAACCCCAATAAAAAAAAAAAAAAGGCTACAAATTGCAAGCAGGAAATTATCAACCAGTAAATTTAATTTCATTGGTGTGCAGGTTGCTGGAAACTTTTCTCAGAGATAAGTTTGTTAAACACTTAGAACTAAATAATTTTATCAAAGATTCAAAACATGGTTTTCGAAATAATCACTCTTGCCATATGAATCTCATGGATTTCTTCTATGGGGTACTGAATTTATATAATGAGACCATAACTGTTGATACTGTATATCTCGATTTTCAAAAAGCATTTGGTAAAGTTCTCCATAAAAGACTACTTCAGAAATTGAATGCACATGGGTTCAGAAGCAGTGTTCTCGGGTGGATTGATAATTGGCTTACAGAATGTAAATAGAGGGTAGTAATAAATCGTAAAGAATGAGACTGGAAAGATGTTTCTAATGGTATGCGACAGGGCTCAGTATTGGGTCCTATTCTGTTTTTAATATACATAAATGATATAGATGACGGTTTAATTTGTAAAATAACCAAATTTGCTGATGATTCTAAAATTGATGACAGAGCAGACACATCTTTACAGAGGCAGCAATACAGAGTGCCCACGATCAAGTGTTTAATTGGGCCTAAACCTGGCAGATGGACTTTAATATTAGTAAATACAAAGTGTAAACACTGTAAATAGAAATGAAAATACCAGTTACACCATGAACAGTATTCAGCTAGATAATGATTGTCATGAAAAAGGCAAACTAAGCAGAAAGTGTACGGAGGCTGTTAAGAAAGCCAACGAATTAATCGGATTCATTAGTAGAGCAGTCGAACGTAAATTAGTATCATCCTCACCTTATATGATTCTCTAGTTCGCCCACACTTGGAGTATTGTGTCCAGTTCTGGTCGCCCTATTATAAAAATGATATAGAGAAGCTTGAGAGAGTACAACGAAGGGTGACCAAAACGATACCTAGACTGAGAAACAAGCCATACGAGGAGCGTTTGGAAGCCGTGAATCTCTTTACTCCAACTAAATGCATTTATTCATTCATTTATTATCCAATCCTATGTCGCCTCACAGAGAAGCGTAGGAGCCCGGGGCTAGGCAAGTTGGTCCTGACATTTAAGATGAGAGTGACCAGCCTCACTCATCCCTGGATGGCATCACGTGAGCAGTAAACCCCAACCATTCCTTGGATATAAACCTTCACCGGCTCAATCCGATTGGAGCACCGTACTTACCCACTAAACCACCACGCGCCAAAATTTGGTTACATGGTTACCACCCAGCGTAGTAAATGGTTTCCTGGTGTAAAGGAAACCATTTGGCTTGTCACTCAGTGTAGAATCACCCACAGGCAGGACGAGGAAAGAATGAAGGCAAGAAAGACAGAAGTGGGAGTGTAAAGTCTCCCGTAGGCATAAGGACAAGGAAAGAATGAAGGAAAGAAAGACAGAAGAGGATTGAAGGAAGGAAAGATGGAGGAGAGGAAATGGCAGACACCCGAGAGCAGCACTACATCGAGTAGAGTGGACGGTGAGCGCCCCCACCTACCACAGATTATGAAAATTAATTCAAGTATTTAAAATATTCAAAGGACGTGATAAATATTTCACAGTTGATCACTTCACAGTTGATCACTTGAATCATACTAGAGGCAGTGGTTACAAAATAATTGGCATCCAATTCCAGTCGCATGAAACTACGCATTTCTTCTTTAATAGAGATGTAAATATATGGAACAAATTGCCCTTCAGTATAGTAAACTATGATAAAGTACTAACCTTTAAAGGTCGCTTAGATAAGTATCTGTTTTCCGACCCCCAGCTTAATATCTTTATTCCTAAATAAAACACTTCTGTATGTAATTATGAAGTTGTTTTTTTCTTCTTCAGATCTCGGATGATGTACCCCACAGAGCGACATTGATAAATATAGTTGACTGTCTTTTCATGTAGATAGTTTAGATTAAAATATCCTTTCACTCTTTCTTATGAAATTTCCATGGCAGTTCTTCTATGCTGCATGGTGATCTTTCTCAGTATTTGCTGTCGGCTTCAGCTGGAAGGTTTTTCTTGCATGAATTCTAATAATTAAATATCTAATATTACACTCATAATTTTACATGAATGTTTTTTCTATGTTTAGGGGGTGAAATCAGCAAGGGTAATCGCCCCATTTCTGGATTTTATCATTCGATCATTAGCCATGCGTTTACCATCGCAGTTCCTTGACACGGCAAGTCGGGAGTGGAGAACTGAACGTTGTGCATGTGACAGAGGCTACGGCGCCTAGCTACATGCACATCCAGAGAGAAAACGTGAGGGAGAGAAAACGTGAGAAAGTAAATATTTTAGCTTAATTATTCTTTTGTTATTGTTTAATTACTGCACCAGAAATGTAAAAATTTTACACTAAGATGAAATTATGATGATAGGCGTCTGTACAAACGCTCGCTCGCTCGTCACGCGCTCATGAAGCACAGTTTAGTGGATATAGCAGCCCTGGGAGCGCTGCAGCTATATTCAAGCCACCAATAGACTATTTTAGTCAACACATTGTTGTATTGCTAATCGTCCCAGATGAAAGTTTTGTGTGTGTGTGTGTGTTTGTGTGTGTGTGTGTGTGTGTGTGTGTGTGTGTGTGTGTGTGTGTGTGTGTGTGTGTTGAGCAGATTAGAATGTCGGTGTATTTACGAGGATTAATCTTACAGCATAATTACATAATAGTTTATAACCAGATGATTTACACAATACATAATTCGTGGGAAGTAATTTATGTAGACAAGAACTGTCTTAAACAGTCTATTAAAATAATAATTGAAACGTTTGCCATAATTATCTTACTACAAGATTAGATCAGACTGAGATCACCTGAGGAGATGAGAGACTGGTGTTACCTCGAAATATAGTTAACTCTTAGTATCAAGGCGTGCGATATAGAAGCCCGGTGCAGTGGTGGACAGTGAATCGTAGAGAGGTATTGTACATAACTCTGCTTTGCAGTGAACTGCAGCTAGGTACATAATATAATTCTACTTTGCAAGCTCTCTGCCTTGGATATTATCTACACACACACACACACACACACACACACACACACACACTTACATACTTATAATAGCAGTTCTCCCATGCACAAACAGAGGTCAGCACACACACGTTCCTGTACAACCACCTGCCTCAAGTCTATTCTCGTGTTGCTGTAGACATAATTTTGGGAACGTGGTGCCAGAGTGTATAGGGCCATTAGCTACGATGTGATTCGAGGTTCCATCTTATCTATTGCAGGGAACGGTTTGTGCTGTTCTTCCTCTGGCCCGGCCGACCGCCACAAGCGAAGTATACCAGAACACCAGTGAATGTGATATATGCCACAGTACAGATGACAGGTATTGGTGCCAGTATCAAGTATTAGGGTTACAGTGAATTAGCCTTCAATTGATGTGGCGTAGGTGTACCACTGACCTTCTGGAATTGACTTCCTACCGTGTCCAAAATCTGGTAAAAAAAAGAAAAGAGAAAATGCGACTGCCATCCCTTAATTCATTTATTGCAAGAGGTTCTTCCTACACTGAATATATTCGTAAGCTGGCTGAAGGAATAATAATTATGAAACAGGCATCACTCGACCGAAGGAGTCAAAGGAGAATGTTTGTATCCCAATCACTGCTGAATTTTTTAACACCTTCATTACGATAGCTTTTTGCCTCATTTTTTTTTTTTTTTGTGCTTACTCCAAATGATTTTGTTCAGCGTCGGAAAACATTCGCACTGAACAGGTTAATGAAAGCTTCGTCAAGCCCGTCCAGTTCGAATAGTTTCTCCAAACCAGTAATTGACTGTTGTCTGAAGATAGTAAGACTAAAATAAAAATTACTTATCAAAGTGAAGTAGTTTCCCCTTCATTACGATGACAATTTTATATTCAATTTTCGCTAGCTCCATACGTCTTTTTTGAGGTTTGAAGAGATTTTGAACTGGAAGGGTTAGATGTAGTTTTTATCAGCCCCCTCGCTGATCCTAAACTGAATAAAATCTTCTAGGGCTGCAAGAGCAAAATGATCATGAAATAGCCGAAGTGAAGGAGTTAATAAGTTCATTTGGTGACACAAAGAATAAAACGAGAAATTATCATCGTGCTGAAAGTCTTCCATTTTGCGTGTCCTTTTCGTCCTTGGTCATCTCTCTTCGGCCTTCCATCACCTTCACTGTTCCGCGCTGGCTGTGTTAACCCCTTCAACCCAAGGACGTCGGAATTTTATTCTTGCTTTCACCAGACGATTGTGTTCACCTTAGGGATAACTTCTGACAATGAATAGGTTAATGAAGGCAATATCTAATCTCTAGGAGTCGGTAAGTTCATTGTCAGGTGAATAAAAGTAGGCTATCTTTTAAAAAATCAGGAATAAAGTAAAAAATTCGTCCTTGGACTGAACGGGCTAACCTTTCAATCTTTGTGTTTCATTATGTCCAGATCGCCTCCTAACTACACCTACTAAATTAGCCTCCAACGTGCAATCCCTTCTCACAGTGGCGAGATGGGAGAGAAAACTGGCCTTGTGTTTATACGAAAGCTTAACACTGATTGATGGTGATGTTTTTAGGGGAGGGCTGTGTTATATTTTGCCAGCGGAGGTCGTAAGTTGGCTTTAAATATAGGTTAACCCCCTGATCTTGCCACTTTTCAATTTATCTTTGGATTATCGCTCGGCTTGCCGTCTTATTTCTTGGCGATTCAGGTGGGGAGTTGTGCAAGTGGTCATAATTTCACTTGGCTTGCGTCTAGTTCGAAAAAGTCAAGCAGTAGGAAGGGGGGGAGGGGGAGGTGGCGTGGTCAAAGTGCTGAAGAAATTGCCTGCAATCTTTATACTCCAGACGACGTTTTGGAGCTTCGGATTATCCTCGTTTCATCTCAAGGTTGTCTTTATCCTTCAGCAATATCAGGATGATCGAAAGCTAAAATACTGTATCTTGACTTTCTTGAGGCAATTTACTTCAGCACTAGGAGTGGCCCTTCGTCACTGGAGAATTACCAGCGGAGGCCGTAATTTGCCTTTAAACATACGTTAGCCCCACGGTTCAGGGCATTTTTTAATTATCTCTCGTTTTGCCATGTCATTTCTCGGTGATCCAGATGGGGAGAAGTGCAGGTGGCCAGATTCTGAGGATCGCATCCACATTTCTTTCTTGTACCTACCACACAAATTTGCTCAGCTTACGAGGGATCTGCCAGAGGTATTAGAAACTGTCTCCATTATCCCGCTTGAGTCAGTATAGTGATGGCCGTTGATCTTTTGTTTTTTTTCTCCTGACAGACGAATTCATTTTATGATTTTGTTCAGTTTGTGGGAGGCCTTTCTTAGTGAAGGAGTTTAAACTAATCGACTGGTCTCCCTGATGTTGCCCCTTTTCAAGTTGTTATTGCATTATATCTCATTTTGCCATATCATTTCAAGGTAGGGCAAGTGGACAGTTTTACAGGAGGGTAATTGTGTAAATGCGTTGTGTAAATGGAGTGTTGTGTAGATGGAAGTTCTGTAAGTGGATGTTGTGTATGTGGGGGTTGTGCAAGTGGGTTTTGCGTAGGTTGGGGTTGTATAGGTGGGTGTTGTGTTCGTGGGTGCTTGAGTAGGTGGGTGTTGTGTGAGGGATTGTTGTGCAGGTGGCGGCTGTGCAGTTGGGGATTGTGAAGGTGGAGGATGTGCAGGTGGGGTTGTGTAGGTGGGAGTTGTGTAGGTCGGGGTTGTGTAGGTGGGCTTATGTAGGTAGGTGTTATGTTTGGGATTGAGCAGTGGAGGGTATGTAGGTGATGAAACGTGAAGGTGAGGGTTGTAAAGCTGTGGAGATGAGGAAATGGGAAGTTGCTCAGGTAGGGAGATATGTGAGGAGATATACAGGTAGGGAGATATACAGGTAGGGAGATATGCAGGTAGGGGGGATATACAGGCGGGGAGATATGCAGATGGGGAAATATACAGGTGGGGAGATGTACAGATGGGGAGGCATACAGGTGCATAATGCGTAGCTGGCCCTAATTAGGTCTTCACATGAAAGTGCGGAGATCTACTGTAATCTCTCAGTTTCTTTCATCTTTTTTTCTTCCAAACACTTTCACCTTAGTACTGTTTCTTTATTTCCCCAGAAATTTGCTTCAAACTTAGCCTTGGTGTTCTTTGATCCTTTTCCCTCCAGAGGCCATTTTTTTGTCCCTTATAAAGAAAAGCATTGGGTCAAAAACCAAAGTATATAAGCAAACAAATGTTGGGATCCTGTGTTCTTTTATGTTCATTAATCGTCACGACCATTTTCACTGATGGTCGATTGTGTCTTTTATTTGTGTGGAGACCATCTTGCATTCCCTGGGATGGGAAATTTTCAGTATTTTGAGTCGCTTCTGCAGCTGATTTGTTTGCCTCTCGACGGAACGAATCCCTAACAGTGTAAGCTTCACTAGGGAGGCATGGAACTCAGTAAGAAGCTATGGTGGCCGGTAAGATGAAGCTCATGTTAATGGTTCGTGTACCCGCCAACATCACCGCCGATTGCTGCTGCGGTAGTGAAAACACAAGAATAAAGATTTTGTTTCGCTAGTTAGCGTCTTTACAAAATGCAGCGACTGCAGAAGCTTCCTTAAATCACATTGCTTCTGAGGTTACCAGGATTAGCAGTCCTTTTCTGCCAACCTCTTCATGATCTCATTTTTGCGTTCTTTCCACAACCCAACAGCTTTATTTAGTACAAGAAAGGCAACTCTTATTAGGTATTGGAAACATTCTCTCTTAACGCCTTCAATACTCTCTCTCTCTCTCTCTCTCTCTCTCTCTCTCTCTCTCTCTCTCTCTCTCTCTCTCACAGCTGCCTGACGTTTCTTTTTTCCAACTTCGGGGAGACGTCTCGTGGTAAAGTATTATCATATATGCAAGTTCCCTTGTCGTTGTACTTTTCAGATTAGCCCCTGCACCAGGATGAAGTCTTGTCAGTTTATACTTTATATCCAGTCGATTTATATTAAACTCATGAGAGACTTTTCCATGTGGAAGTGTTTGATTTACTTTCATTAACACCATTACGAGGGTGCTGTCATAAGCCTGATACAATTTTCAAGAATGAAGTAGAAACATAATATTTTCAGATTCAGAGGATTGATTGTATATTAACGCTGGTTTTCCCGTTTCATTCATCACCATTTAGGTGGGAAATTGAAGAGGAGACCCTGATTTTACCTTTCAGAAGACAAGCCTGTTTCTGTAACTGCTGCTTTTCGTTCTGCTCCCTGACAGACAGACAGACAAAGCACAGTTGTCTGAACGCTGACTTAAAGTTTGCAACACTTAAGACAGGTTTCAACAGCCTGCGATTGTTCCCTTTTAGTTACATTTGTCCTTGCCGCTTGGATCATCATCATTATCACCATCATCATCATCACCATCGCCATCGCTGCCATCATCTTTATCATCACCCTTTTATAAGTGGCACTGGTATGAGTTAGGAAGAGATGAAAGGAAGAGCACAGACGTAAAAGTATCACAAAAGTGCCCAGTGAAAATTTGCCACACCTTCACTTACTCATCAGTCAAGGGAGAAGCGCTGAGGGTAAATGGAAATGATTTAGTGAGATGTGAAGATAAGACAAGTAAGGAGGAGGAAGAAGATAATAATAGCAACACAGGTTGAGGTGAAGGAAGAGACTGAATACAACAGGAATGATGATAGCAATGATGTACAGAAAGATGAGAGAGGAGAAAGAAATCGTAAGATTAACAAGGAGGTTATAATGATGATGATGATAATGAGAGAGAGGGAGAGAGAGAGAAAACGGTCAGGATAAAACTCAAATGAGACAGAGAACAAAATGAAACCGAAGTGAGATATAAAGCAAGGAAGCAAGGACAAGATGAAACCCAAGAGATATCCCCATGCCATCTGAAGCAACCAAGCCAGTGTGTGTGTGTGTATGAATAGCATGAGCCCGTCTTCCAGACACCCAGATTAATTGATGTATGTAAGAGGTTAATTGATGGCGTGCCAGCCGTAAGGGCCAGCCAGGGACTCCACCGCCGCCACGACCAGATGCGTCCACTGATTTTATCTGGACGCGACCAAGGATGCGGTTTCTGAACGTAAGTTGATTCGCAGATAAATTTGTGATGAATTCCCCTGTCCTGATTATGGTTGGTGTGTGTGTTTTTACTTTGTTTTTGAGGACAAGTAAAGGAAGTCCACAGACAGACTTACTATTAGTTCCCGTTATGCAGCAAAGACATTTTTTCCCCTAGTGAAAGACAAGGATAGGAATTTCAGACTAAACAAAGTTTTTTTTTGTGTGTGTGTGTGTGTAAATGAGATTTCTTTGTGATTTTAATCAAAGCCAATTTAAGGAGACTTACAAGCAAACACGATCAGTTCGATGACGAGCGAACAATCATTTACCTTATCGTATCTAACAACCTTCTTTTTTTCTTTCTTTCTTTTTTAATAAAGTACAGGGGAAGAAGATTCACAGGTCAAAGGTCAACGACGAGTTCTTGTCTCAGGATTCATTATTGCAGGTAAAATAAGATACATGGAAAAATTGTGCATTCGCCTCATCTTATTCATCCTGAGCAAACGAGTCATAGTTTGGACAAAGAATTGGTCCTAAGTTTGTTAGTAATCCAGTGACCAGATGCGGCTGCGATCTAAACTGACCCCGACCCGGGAGAGCGAGTCTTGTGACTGTAAAGTTTGCATAAATTTGCGTGTTACTTAATCGTGTTTAGTGATGGACCAGAACAAGTGTGTGTTGGGGGAGGGGGAGGGATCATTGGTTTGCAGGTCAAGGGATAGTGAATTTCGACACACGCGGGAAAAATAAATGTTGAGATAGTGTCTATTTCGAGTTGGGATTTATGCGAGTTCTGTGATAGGCCAGAAACAGTCTCTGTGTGTGTGGGAGGGGGGGAGGGTGTAAAGTAAGTGGTGAGTGAGGAGAACCTTCTTGTTTTACCATCCATATCTTCATATCATTGAAGTACGAGTAGATGCCTTTGTCGTTCGTTGTCTTCTTTCTAACAAGCAGCTTCGAAACAACCATGAGAATTGTTGCTATTTACTTTCCTTTGTACTCATTTCTAATGCATGCTTTAGTTACCAGTTCTTTTAAATAGCCCATCTCTCCTTCATCATTTTATCATTACCCGTCCCCGCCGCGGAGGGGCTCGGGGACGGGTATAGTTCTCACTCTGTCTGTCTGTCTGCTGTTAACTTTACGCGGAAATTACTGGTGCGATTGTGACTAAAATTAGAGGGATGATGGGCTATGACCTTCTGATCACCTGATTAAATTTTGGGCCAAATTAGGTCAAGGCCCAGGCTATAGGCCCAAAAAGATGCTTTTTTTTTTTTTTCTCGACATAACTCCATTTAAACTTATCGTATCGACATGAAACCAAAACCTAAATGTGCATCTTTAAAATCTGCATCCTGTAACATGCCTCATTACATCAGGGGAGTCACCCCCTACTTAGCGGTAGGGGGGTCAATGTCAGGTGGGTCCGGCCTAAAATTTCAAATGGGAAGAAAATCGTCAATTTTTACCCAATTTACTCCAGATTTGATATATGACATCTTTGATTTGATGTCCTGTTGTGTTTGTACGTCAGCACTAAAATGACTGCCGGGGACGGGTTTCCTGTGCCTTAGCACCGCTTCTTGCTTGTTATGTGTATGATAGTCATCGACAGTGATCCTGTCAGTGTCCGCATAATGTGTCTCATAGTTACTCATTGTTTCTATATCACTCTCAATTTTCTAATTCACTCTCGCATTGTGATAGTCAAGATGGTGTCCAGTTCTCATCTGCATCATAATTTGTTTCTAAGACATCTGGTCATAATTATAATCAGAGAAGGTTCGCACTGTCGCCGTATAGATCCGCATAGAATCTGTCACTTTTTTTTATGTTATTGTCTTTTGTGATTATGGTGAGAAATAATTTGCAAGCTCAACCTTGCCCTACCTATATCTTCGTTCCCAGGCTCTCGGTTTCTCCCTTTGTCTTTAATGACCTTTGTTATAGGCGTGAGAAATGGAAAGGTATATGATTTCCTTATGTATGTACACTTTGATCTACTTCTGAGCTTGTCTATCGTTGCCTTTTTGATAGTTGATAGAATAGGGAAGAGATATAAGTTCCTTAATAGTATCCTGTCTCTCAGTTTGTCATTATTGGCCCTTTTGATGTTCGTAAGAACTAAAGTGGAAGCTAAGTCCTTCCCTTTTCTGTGTCTGCTTATCAGTAGTCTTTCTCAACTCCTGTTTTTTCTTTAATGACCTTTGTTATAGTCGTGAGAACTAAAATGGCATCTGTGTTCTCTCCTCATGTTTGTCAGCATAATCTATGTTATGGTTTCTCAGTATTTCTATATAGTTCTTTGTTATAGTCCTTTGAAGATTGTAGCAGTAGTTTTTCTTTATCTTTGTCTGTGTATTGTCTCTCATTTTCTCATATTGTCTTTAAAAAGTAGTGTTTTCTAAGGTGCTTTGGCAGATTTCGTAAGACATCACCCTTCGCGATTTATTCTGCACATTACGCCCCATTGCTCCAGCTGTAGTTTATCCTCATCAGTGTCCCTGTATTCCATCATTAATTACTTTTGTTATAGTCATGAGAACCACGATGGTAGCTAGACTCTTCTTTCATCTATGTCTGCGTAATCCATCTCTCTTTCCCCAATTCATCTACTTCAGCTATCATTCTGCCATCTATCCCCAGTGCTCATTAATCCCGTGCCTTTCTATCCCTTCTATCTACTAATCTATCTATGCAGGCTCGGGGTTGATCCATCTGTCTGAAGCCACTTAACGAGCGGGGAGACCCAGAGCCGAGCATACCTAGAGAGTGAGGAAGGCTTCTGCTGGACATTCCTATCCTGCTCCATCACATCCCTCTTTAATGCTGGATGGATTCTCTCTCTCTCTCTCTCTCTCTCTCTCTCTCTCTCTCTCTCTCTCTCTCTCTC
>JAGKTI010003556.1:29749-56707 GCA_018397915.1 Birgus latro
CGCCATGTAAATGAACACTTTGTACTCCGGTCTGAATTACAGCGCCATGTAAATGAACACTTGGAATGCAAAAAAATGAGTCCTTGAGGTGCGGTTGAGGGGGAAGCAGGGTGAGGGGTTACGGGAGAAGGAAAGGTGAGGAAGGGGTAGACTGAGGATGTGGCAGTGTGAGGGGTGACGTGGTGGCAGGGTCGGGTGTGGCAGGGTGAAGGAGGGGCAAGGTGAGGGAAAGGTAGAGTGCAATAGGGCAAGGGTGTACGTTAGGATGAAGAAGGGCGCCAAAGTGAGAAGTGGTCAGATGAAGGATGAAGCGGCAGGGTGTAGGACTAGGATGGAGAATGAGTAGTAGCGTGAGGGAGTTCCCAGGATGAGGTAGAGTGAGGTTATGGAAGGGTGAAGTAGGGTCAGGATATGGCAGGGTGATGTAGGGTGGGGGGGGCAGGATGAGGAAGGGACACAGCGAGTAAGTGGCAGGGTGATGAATTGTGAGGGGCAAGGTTTAATGAGATATGTGGCAGGGTGGGGGAGAGGCAGATTAAGAATTGGCAGGGTGAGGGAGATGGAGGAGGAGGGAGGGGTATGGTCAGGAATTGGCAGGGGAAGCATTTGTAGGGTGAGGTGTGGCAGGATTTGTTTTGGTCAGGGAGTGGTAGGATGAGGGAATGAGTGACTGAAGGAAGAGAAGGGTGAGAGGCGAGGTTAAAACAGGGATTTGGTAGGGGGATGCAGACAGAGAGAGAGAGAGAGAGAGAGAGAGAGAGAGAGAGAGGTGGATGTGAGGGAGTAAAGGAGGAGAAACGGAGGAAGGGGGAGCGAGAGAGGAAAAAAAAGAACGGAATAAGGGATGATTTGATGGTGAAGGGGAGGATAGCGTAGAGGGAGAGAAGGAAGGACGAAGTGAAGGGTGAGAGAGGAAGGGAAGGAACAAGTGAACAATGAGGGAGCAAGAGAGAATAGAGGAAAAAGGTGGGAGAGGGTAGGAAGGAGGAAAAGGGTGAAGATGAAGCAGGATGGGAGGGAGGGAATGAAGGGAGAGGGAGGAAAGGAGGGAAAGGAAGGGACTAGAAGGTGGGCGAGGGAATGAGGAAGGGAATGAAGGGTCAAGGAGAGAAGGATGAAGGGAGTGAGTGAAGAGTGATGGAAGGAGGGAGAAAAGGAGTAAAGGGCGAGACAGGGAGAAAGATAGTGAAGGATGAGGGAGAAAAGAAAGGATGGAGGGAGTGAAAGGCAGTGGAGGAAGAGAGTGAAGGGTGAGAGAGGAAGTGAGGGAGGGAGGTAGTGAAGGGTGAGAGGAAGGGAGGGAGAGAGGGAGAGAGTGAGGGGTAAGGGAGGCAGGAATGGAGGGAGGGGGGGAGGGAGTACCAAGGTGGTTGATTACTGGTGAAAGCCTCTCTACCCGAGAACTGGTGTGGTATGGTGTGGTGTGGTTGTGTACTCTCGTGGCAGTGTGGTGATGTGGTGTGGTAATAAGGTGATGGTGTGGTGAACTAGAGTGGTGGAATACTTGTGTGGTTGTGTGGTCTGATATTGTGCTGTGGTGTCTTTTGTGGTGGTGTGGTGTGGTTGATTTGTGGTGGTATGGTGTAGTGGGGTAATGCTGTGCCGGTGTAGCCTACTGGTGTGGTGCTGTAGTGGTGGTTAGGCGTTGTACTGTAATGGCGGTGTGGTGTGGTGTGGTAAGGTGTGGTGTGATGGTGTACTGGTGTGGTGGTGTTAAAGTGTAATGTTATTGTACAGTGGTGTGTTGGTGAACTGGTGGTGTGTAGCGGTGTGTTATGTGTGTATGTACGGATGTTATGTATAGGGGTGTGATAGTGTACAGGCATTATGTAGTGGTGAGATGGTGTACTGGTGTTATTGTGGAGTTTTGTGATGGTGGGATGTGGTAAGGCAGTGATGTAATTGTGAACTTATGTGGGCTGGTGTTGTGTGGTAGTGTAATTCACTACTGATATACTCTTGTAATGAGATGAGGTAGTAGTATATTGGTGCACGGTGTGGTATTCTACTGGTGTGGTGGTGTTGTGGTATACTGGTCCAGTGTGGTTGTGTACTGATGTGGTGATGCGGCAGTGTGTTCGTGTAGTATTGTATTGGTGTGGTGGTGTGGCGTTTTGGTATGCTGGTGTGGTGATGGGGAGTTGTGGTATGCTGGTGTGGTGATGTGGCGTTTTGGAATGCTGGTGTGGTGATGGGGAGTTGTGGTATGCTGGTGTGGTGATGTGGCGTTTTGGAATGCTGGTGAGGTGATGTAGCGTTTTGGTATGCTGGTGCGGTGATGGGGAGTTGTGGTATGCTGGTGTGGTGGTGTACTGGTATGTTGTTGTGCTGGAGTCTAAATAATAAACACTTATCCACTTAACGAGCCTTCCACAACAACTGCATCTCAGCAAAAAAATAATAATCTTGCTGCATTCATTAACTAAAAAAAAAACCTACTTCATTAATTATTATGTTTATCAGAGGCTTCAGATTTAATTAGCCCGCCAGTCACCGGGATGAGCGGGCTTATGGATATGGAATTAACGACGTCATTATCTAGATCATTAAGCTTTACGTCAGTCATTAGGTATTAATCACCAGATGTGAATTAATCTGACTATATATATTTTTTTCTCTCTCTCCCTAACCTAACCTAACCTAACCTAACCTAACCTAACCTAACCTAACCTACCTTGCCCTACCCAGATCCACCCTAACTTAACCTAACCTGAATTAACTGTCTGTGCTTCGTATGTTTCCAGACTTTATGGCCACCCTGCAGAATTCTTCCCCTGGTAATCTCTAGTTAGTCTGGGTGTAGATGGAAGAAAGTGGAGCTATCTGTATCTTTTATATTCTCTGCCAGTCTGCAAGTATTACATTTTGCATTATATTTAGTTGCTCTTGAGAAAATGAATTTATTGAGAGTTACTTTTCCTTTTATGCTTTCCAGTGCCGACTGTAATGGGCATGTGGGTATTAAATGTCAGGCTGCGATTATACTTGTAACAATTATACTTGTTACCTATGTAGGATAACCTGTTAATCTGTGACCAACAAACTTACAATCGGTCTATCTGAATTTTCGTCCATTCTGTAATTTGTATAATTAACTACCTATGTGCCTATCTCACATTTTCTAGCAACGGACACCCCAGCTCTAACCCCCTCCAACCACACCCTTACGCAAACCACGCCTGCCCTTCAAACGGCAGTTACCACAGTTCCCCATCTGTCTTATAATGTAAACTAAGTATGGGGGCTAGTTCTCATATTATGAGAACTAGCCCCCATATTTGTTTCCACAGCACTTAACTGTTCTTCGCAACTACTAATAGTATTACTACATCAATGCCCAGTATACCAGCATCCACACCAGTAGTCACACCATGATCCTTACAGTAATTACCTCCGCCAAGGAGGTTATGTTTTACCCAGTGTTGGTTGGTTGGTTTGTTAGCAGGACCACTCAAAAAGTTATGATCGGATTTTGATGAAAATTTGTGGAAGGGTGGGCCATGGTCCAAGGAAGAAATCATTAAATTTTGGGCCGGATCCGGATCGGATCCGGAGTATCCCGCAAAGTATCTCCAAAAGTTCTCAGTGAATTTCAATGAAATTTTGTGGAAAGGTGGGCCATGGCCCCCCCCAAAAAAAAAATTTGAAATTATGGTGCGAATCCGGATCCGGATTCTACATTCATGGATTCGGATCTGGAGCATCCCGCGCAATATCTCCAAAAGTTCTCAGTGATTTTCAATGAAATTTTGTGGAGGTGGGCCATGGACTAAGAAAGAACCGATTAAATTTTGGGGCGGATCCGGATCCTATGTCCACGGATCCGGATCCTTTTTAATGGCAGTGGCATTGGTGGAGGTATGCGCTTTCAGAGCGCTTTCTAGTTTTTGCATTATCTCCTCATGTACCGTATAACCTCACACTACTTCCTGCAACTCTATATTATCCCTCACACCTCTATTTCCCATGCTGATTCCCCCTCAGTCTGAGCTTCATTATTCCCACACCACAGTAGCTTGATCACTGTTGTCCTTACTAAGTCCAATGCCACTGCCACCACACCACCAGCCCCCTCACCTCTGCTCCTGTGCCACTGTTCCCACAGCATTTCCAACAGCTGCCTACACATTGCTACCCCTTGAGTCAGTTTCCACACATGTCTTACATCTCTGTTTCCACATTAGCCTAAGTACTACTGCTTCTTACACCAGCCCTCACACCACTCTTCTCACACTATCTTTCCACATTAATCGCAGTACCAGCAACCCCCTCCCCCCTTATCTCCTTCTACCAGCTCCCCCACCGGCGCTCCACACACCTGTCCCTACATCATTATTATCATTCTCTTTACTGTCGTTATTCGGTAGGATACTGTTTTCGTGTGTTTTCTGTTTGTATGCCTTCCCCCTTACAGCAGACACTCAGCACCCGTCTACATTCATACTCTTACCAATTAAACTGGCTAACACTGTATTGCAAGAATGAACCATTTTTTCTCATTTCTTGATATTAATGGTCATCGCAGACATACTCGTTCTCAGTCAGTCTTTCCCTCTACCAACAACCTCCATTCATTTCAATGCAACGTGCCCAGGGTTCTAGAATTTACATAATTTTGACTTCCTTTGAATCCAGTTTATTTGGAAGGTTTTTGCATGTACAGACTTTCACACTTTTATATTCAAGAGAAAAAAATCACCAGCCCCATGCCAGCTTGCTAGAGAAATCAGAACGTCCGCAGTAACCCCGAACACAGTGTTTGTATACCAACCACAGGTCACTGTTTTCGTATCCACCACATCACTTACCTCACCGTATCCCACACCAACTCTCACACCAGTGTTCTTTCACCCCTGTTCCTCACACCACTTCTCCACTCACCAATACCCGCACCACACCACAGCACAACGCTTCACCCACCGGTGGCCACACCACATCACAGACCTCACAACCGAATTCAGCACCAACTCTCACACTACTGCTCGTCACTTCAGTCCTTCTAGTACTTCTTTTCATCACTAGCGCCCATACCACACCACACCACACCACACCACTTCACCGAACAATGCGCACACCACACCACACTACATCACTGACCTCGTACCAGATTCAACATCATCCCTTAACCACTTCTCCACCCACCAGTGCCAACGCCCCACCCGTCTCACCATACCACTGTTCCCACACCATCGTTCCCCACAACTCCCGCCGGAGAGACAAGAGCGGCTGCTTTGCCCCTTAGCTTTTATTTACTATGCGGGTGTTGCCGGTGGAACCCCTAACTCAGGCCACGACGACAAGTTGAGGAGGGACGTGTCAAGGGCTTCTAATATCTCAGTCTCGTAATTGAAACTACCCGCTGTATAATTGCAGTCAACACGAGCCATTATATGCAAATCAGCTCACTCGCCAGATGAAACATTGGAAAGTTGTGTTTTTTTGAGGTACGGTGTGGGAGTTCTTTTGTTATTTAATATTTGATACCGGACGATCCCCCACCCTCCTCCGGCAAGCAGTAAGTGTCTTAAGAAGGGCGTGTGTATTTGTGGCTGGCGGGGCTTCGGGAGGGAAGTGTTATATCAGCGAAGAACTAAGAGATAAAATAACATAATGGCATATGAATTTAAGTAAGGAGGAGAATCAGCCACTTAATGCTGTCAGCCAATGAGCGTTGACTGAGGGTAGTTTAGGCTGCCTTGGAATTCAAGTACAAATGATGTATACGCCAGTGCAGGGCCATCTAGGTTTTACCTCCCTAATTTGAACTTGGGTCCATGAAGTGACAGGGCTGTGTGTTATTTGTGTTGGTCTAAGTACTCTTGAGTTAGTATAAATTGTCGAAATGTAAATTGTCTGAGTAAGTGTAAGTTGTTCTGAGTAGTTGGCTTGCAGTCCCGAGGGACCCAGGTTCGAATCCTCGCTGGGGCAGGGAATAGTTTAAGGATTTGAATTTCATTAAATCAGGCTTTACTGATCTACCAGAAGACCCGCCGACATGTCGTAAAAATAACCCCGCTAATACCAATACACCAGTCCTGTATGAGACAGCCCTAGCATGTATTCAATATGGACGGTGGGTGTTAGCGCCGAAGTGGTGACATGTAGTATGTAGGAGGACGGCTGGGCCTTGATAGCAGGCTGCAAAGCCTATGCCCAGAAGTCGGACACATAAAAAAAAAAAATGTGTAGATTATCTGAATTAGCGTGGTTCTAAACTAGTGTAAGTTGTTTGATTTAGTGAAATTTGTTTGAGTTAGTATAAGTTGTTTGAATTAGTACAAATTGCCTTAATTGGTGTAAACTGCATCAGTTAGTGCATGATGCCGTGTTAATAAAAACTGTCCTTATTAGTGCAATGTCTGCATTACTGTAAGTTGTGTGCTTTAGTTTAAATCGTATTTGTTAGTGCAGGTTGTCTGAGTTAGTTTAAGTTGTCTACTTTAGTATAATTAATATTGTCCTTTTAAGTAAATGGTCTGAGTTAGTGCAAGATGCCTGAGTTAGTTTACATATCGTCAGCTTAGTAATCTGCAGCTCAGATATAACGTAGTGGAGGGTGTTCAGGCTCTGAACTTAAAATTCACTAGCTGCCCTTGTACTCTGCTACATGCCCCCGTGGAGGAACAGTGAAAGTATTATATTGTACTTCTTAGGAAAAAAAAAACTCACTTCCTCATACGCTGCAAGAACTTCCAACTCCTTCAGCATGGTGACGTACACTACTTTTATTAAATTCTGGCTGCTGCAGGGCAATTTTCTTCAATTAAGGGGAGACCTCATAGCGAGGAGATTAGCAACTACCTCCATTAGCTTCTTCTTTAAATGGCATCTAATTTTTATTCTGATATTGCTACCGGCATACGATTTCGCTCAGCCTAGGGGAGACCTTTCGTAGTTAGGGGCAATAGCTGATACTAATGAGGGACGAATGGAGAGCGAGAGACTGACTAGAAGAGTGTATGAAGAATGAGGTGGCTGGGAGGAGGAGGAGGAGGAGGAGAAGGAAGAGGAGGAGGAGGAGATGAGAGAGAGAGAGAGGGTGAAGGAGGGTACTGTGCCATTGATAGAGGGTCGTTATTGAGCAGGGATAGAAACTCGTGGATATTCTTTTTTAGAGGCCACACCTCACTGGATATGACGTCAGACATAGATGGATAGTTAGATAAAGGTTATTGAAGGTCTTGAATATCATTTGAGAGAAAGCTAGGTAAAATATTGGTGGGTATTTAGTTTTGTCCTGAACATCTTTTGAGA
The DNA here is from genome assembly GCA_018397915.1 of Birgus latro. NCBI lineage: Eukaryota > Metazoa > Arthropoda > Malacostraca > Decapoda > Coenobitidae > Birgus > Birgus latro. Next base: position 37,004 of record JAGKTI010003556.1, read on the forward strand.
GCGTCGTTGTTAGTGCTTAGTTTTGCGACTTCTAACGATCCTCAGCACACAAGCACGACCACACCAATCACTGAGCGACCACCACCGCCCAGAGTCACACGATGTTACACAACGCAGGCGTTCGCTATTATTATTTTTTTCTCTTATGTGGTCCAGGGTGTGGAGTTGGTTTAAAATGCAGTGCACAAATCTTTATAGATCATTGAGGGTTTACGTCAAGGGCGATAGCGATCTGTACAGTAATTATGGTCGTGATTGCGGGTTACCTCTCACTGCCTCTTGGTAGTTGGGTGGGGAATGTTAGTTAACTCTCGCCGGGGGATCCGTAATGAGATAATAAGCAGGCATTTTCTGATGTTACTATTTAATCTTTATTGAGTATTGGAAGTTGAAGTTACGAGGTTAATCATCTTCTCACGCTCTACTTACTCTCCCCTTTTTAAATGTTCGTTACCTGCCCACCTCGGGTTTAATCTCTGGGTTAGCTGCTGATAGTTTTTCCCTTTTTATGCTTTCCTGTTGCTGTTTTTGGATTCTACCGCTCTCATTTATCTAGTAGTGGGAAATGAGGTCATGATGATGATGATGATAATGATGATGATGTGTCCATGCTTATTGGCGTTTTTTTGTATATTTCAGATCCAGGTAAGAGAGGTGTTGTACATCACGACTGAGAATCTGTAATACACTGTACTAGGGTTGCTGTCACTGTTGGAACCTCAACGCTGCGTCAAGTAAGAACCATATTCAGTCTTGGGAACTTTTAATGCTCCAGTAAGTAGTGATCTTGTTCAAATTCTTATCTATGAGAGACATTTAGCCTTTTCTTGGCTCCATCAGATGGAGCCCATTCACAACAGGTAGCTGCGTTTCTAGAGTTGAATGTAAGGCGCCTTCACAAGCACCCATAGCCCCGGGGTACGTACAGTAAGAACCGAGCAGCGTAATGACCTAAGAGTGAGTTGTACCCTTCAGTTAGTGGAACACCTCATGATTTTCTTGAATTACTCGTCAACACTATCTAATTATATTATGTTAATATGAAATACGGGCCCTCTTGAGCAATTTTATCTGGTTGGGGGAGCCTTAGCTGGCTTTGTAATGTTGATGAAGTTGTCTGTACTGCCAGGCAACATAGTCCCAGAGTTATTTATATACATCACATTGGACCGAGTGCTGCCTGGCCAAGCATTGTAGCTGGAACGGAAGAATGAAAGTACAGGCTTTGAGAAGGGCTCGTGCAGGCTGCAGTAACGACACATGAATGAAGAGTTACTGAGCCATACATCACCACCACCAGACGTCATAATTAACCAATGAAAGCCGCCTTGTCTCACTCTCACTGCCCAGGGACCTTCAACAGCGCGGCCGGAGAGTCAAACTGTATGTGAAACCCCTGCTGCGCCTAGCATTACAGAACAACAGATGAACATTTTTGACACCGGCTCAGGGGCCTATTGAGCGACAAAACTCGTTGCGCAAATCATCCCTCGCTTGGAACCCTCCCCCCCTCTCCTCCCTTTCTGTGCCAGGCTGGGCATGTGTCTGAATATAAATGTTATGCAAAGCGAGGAGAACCGGGCCGCCAATTTATCCTCACATCAGAGCCACTTACGACGAGAGGTAATCAAGACTAAAGCCAGCCTTTTAGCAGTTTGGGATATTATTGTGATTTGTGTCTCTGCCTCAAAGTGATTTATGGATGCCCCACGGCCCGGCCCTCTGGTGCCTGAATGGTAAAGCTTGCATGCCTCAAATTTCTTCTTAAAATACCTATCTGCCTGTGTCTAATTATCTGCATCTATCTACTTACAAGTGTATCTCTCAGCCTGTCTGCCTGTTAATCTGTCTGTTTGTCTGTCTGCCTTCCTGTCTGTCTGTCTGTTTGTAGTCCACTTATTTGTCCGTCTATCTATATATCTGTCTGTCTGTCTATCTATCTGTCTATCTATCTATCTCTGTCTGTGTATGTATGTATGTATGTATCTGTCTATCTGTATTTGTCTGTCCCTCTGTCTGTCTGTTATCTGACGTGAGAGACGATCTTGGCAAAGACACCTCCGTGAGTTTCTGTCCCTTTTCAGTAACGACGCTTTTTCCCACGGCACACCATCCCTCCTTTACATCCTCTCGCATGGTATTTTTCCATCTCCTGCTTTGCTTAATTGTCATAAACTCATATGATAGATACCGAAGACATAGCTTTCATAACAAAACGATCAGTAGGACTGTTGGTGATTGATTTCCTCTGTAGTACTTTATTCTGCTTCATTAATCAGTGACTGGTTGTAGCATTGTATTAATATCTAGGTGACATGCAGTATGTGATGTGAAAGGTATAGTGAATGGCAAGGAGCCGCAGATTCTGGGGATTTACATGAAGAAGGAATGGATGCTTGGCTTACTTCACAAGAGGGCCGTGTTGACTGATTCGTTAACTTCCTTGTATTTTTCTTCTTACCCAACCATTTACAATGATTTACACTGGAATTTGACGACGAGGCTGGTAATTAGAGATACGTGACTGATATGACAGGACGCTTCATCTCCGCTGTTGTGTAAGTCTGATTCATAATATCAGTTTTCCTTCTATTTCTGTCTGTCTCTTAAGACTTCAGGTCTTTTCTAGAGTTTTTAGTGTGCAGCTAAGAAGGAACCAAAGGCTAGAAACTGCAAGATGGTTCCAAGAAAATAAAGTAACATCCAAATTCAAGATCTGTTCATTTTGAGATGCCTGGACACATTGCGTTTAAAAGACTGGAGGTCACAGCCAGCAGGAACTACAGACAGAGGGAGACAGTTCCAAAGTTAACCTGTTGCATAAATGAAGGATCGGGAGTAACGGTTAACTCTTGCATTAAAGAGTTGGACAGAAGAGGGATGAGAGTTTGTTACTAGACGGGTGCTACGTGCCCACTGTTGTAGTGGAAGATGCAGACAAATAGTTCAGAAGAGCAGTGACCATTGAAGTAGCGATAGAAAACATTAAGATGCAACAGTGTGGCGAAGAGGCAGAAGATAATGGGAGCCAGTAAGAGGGGCAAAGTTAATGAAACGAAAAACCTTTGCCTCCACGTTGTTGAGAAGAGCTTTATGTGGGGAGCCCCCCCACACATGAGAACATGAGAGTTGTACTCGACACAGGGAGGAATAACACCCCGGTATAAAGTCAACAACTGTGCGGGGGTAAAGGAGACAAGGAGTCGGCTTAGCACACCTGATCTCTTGGAATCAGATTTTACGAGAGGGGTAATATGATCTTCCCAAGATAACACCTTAGAGAATAAAACTCCAAGTATGTTTAAAGATGATGCAGGGTTGTGCTGGATATTGTTAAAAATTAAAGGATACTCCTGCGGAAGATTTTGGCTGGTCGAAAGATGTAAGAACTGAGTTTTTGAGGTATGAAAAACAACAATATTACTTTTACCCTAGTCGGAGATAATATCCAGGTCAGGCACTAGGTGTGCCATAGCCTCATCCCTTGTTTGTTGAGATAACTGTCTAGATGGATGCTGCAAGAAACGAATGGATAGGTGAAAGGTGGTGTCATCAGCGTTTGAGTGGATAGGGTTAGATTTTTTTTTGTTTTTTTATGCAAGGAAGAAGGAACCAAAGGCCATGGGCCCGCATACTGTTCCTTCCAAGAAAAAACAAAAACAATACAAAAGAGAGCCAAATTCAAGATCCGTTCATTTCCAGATGCCTGGACACACTGCGTTTGAAAGACTGGAGATCATAGGAAGTAGGGAATACAGACAGAGGAAGACAGGTCCAGAGTTGACCAGTTGCATAAGTGAAGGACTGGAAGTAACGGTTAACTCTTGCATTAGAGAGTTGGACAGAAAAGGGATGAGAGTTTGTTGCTAGACGAGTACTACGTGCCCGTCGTAGAGGTGGAGGGATGCAAGCAGACAGTTCAGAGGAACAGAGACAGTTTAGAAGGTCATTGATGAATAGAAGGAAGAGTTGGTGGTAGAACACCCTGAAGAACACCACTATTGACAGCCCTAGAAGAAGAGCGGTGGTCGTCCACAGCAGCAGCGATAGAACGACCAGAAAGGAAGCTAGAGATGGAGGCACAGGCAGAAGGCTAGAAACCGTGAGAGGGCAGTTTGAAAATTATAGATTTATGCCAGACTCGACCGAAGGACTTTGAGATATCCAGTGCTCTGGCAAAGCTATCGCCTAAGTCACGAAGGGAGATGAGCAGGAGTCGGAAAAGGAGGTGAGAAAATTGCCAGTGGAGCGTCCCTGGCGGAACCCTTACTGACGATCGGAAAGAAAGCTGTTATAGGAAATATGCTTTAAAAAAATTTTAAGAATAGATTAAAACCTTTAGAAATACAGGATGTTAAAGCAGTTGGGCGATAGTCTGGAGGCTGGGAATAGTCACCCTTCTTTGGGACAGGCTAAATGAGAGCTTACTTCCATCAGGGTGGAAAGGTACAAGTCGACAGGCAAAGGCGAAAGAGTTTACCAAGGGAGGGTGTATGCATAGAATCAGTTCTTGAGGACAACAAGAGAGATCCTATCAGGCCCGTATGCCGTGATAGTACTGATGTCAGTGAGGGCATAAAGCACATCAGTTGAAGAAGTTTTAATGTCAGTCTTGAGGAAGTCAAAGGGAGGAAGAGATGGAGGAACAACACAGGAATCGTCTAAGGTGGAACTGGGAGAGGCAGTTCCTTAGGACGAGAGGAGTATTAGCGTTCAGTCTGGCTACAACCAAAGGAATTTATTTGTCTGCAGTGCGGCCACCGTTCCCCTGGGGTTAGAAACAATCTCCAGCAGCCTTTGCGAGACAAGTGAAATCTTAGCTTTTATGCGTGACTTCTGTGTGACGGCTTTAGTCAGTGGAGGAGTAGCCTTTTGTGCTCAGAGGGTTCACCTTTGACCATCAAAATGGAAATAATATTGATTTTGAATGCACTGGAGACATTGATAAATAATGCAGTAGTTGTGCTGGTATTGTGGTGTTGTGTTTACGAGTGAGTTTGATGTGTGTCCTGTCGTGGGGTCGCAGAGGGGATACTCACACGCCGGGGTCCTGCTGGCAGGGAAGCTGTTTTGACTGGTAGGGATGTTGGCTAATGCTAGTAGGGGTTTGGACTAGAAGGGATTTTGGCTGGTAGAGGTGTTGGCTGGTAGAGGTGTTGCCTGGCAGGAGTTTGGAATGGTCAGGTTGTTGACTGGTAGGGGTGTTGTATGGTAAGGGTGTTGTCTGGTAGAAATATTGTAGGAAAAATAATGGCATGACATCATAACCACGGATTAAGTAAAGGTATGCTAGAGGAAATATGGCTACCCAGAGGTACGGCAGGGGAAATATGGCCAGATAGTGGTGTGACAAGGGGAATGTGACTAAGCAGAGGTATAGTAGTAGAAACACCCACAGTGGGTGTGGCACGGCAAACATTGACTAGGCAGTGGTGTAACAGGTGAAGCACTGGCCAGACAGTGTTGTAGCAGGGGAAACACTGTGGCCAGGCAGTGTTGTAGCAGGGAAACACTGTGACCAGGCAGGGGTGTGGCAGGAGATATATGGCGAGACAAGGATTTGGCTGAGAAAATGTTATGGACAGGCAGGGATGGACGCAGGGTTGATGCAAGATATTGGCTGGTTAGAATTCTGTGCCCAGACTGGGAAAATGGGGACTTGAAAGTATGTGGCACAGGAAATTTTATAACCAAACCGGAGAATTTTAACCAAGCAGAGAAATGTTGCGGGACTGCAAGGGTGTGAGCAGGCAGTGAAAATACTGTGGAGAGGAGAGTCAGGGATGTGGCAGGCAGACGTGTGGCAGGAAATGAAAGAGCTGAGTCAGGGGTGTGGGAAAGAGGGGTGTGGTAGGCAAGGGTGTGGTTAGGAAGGGATGTGTCGAGGCAGGGGTGTGGTAGGCAGGGAGAGAGTGAGGCTGCGGTAACCAGTAAGCCCGGCTGGGTGTGGTGGGACGGGGCAGGGTGGGGTAGGGGGAAAGGCGGCGGTAAAGACTGGGTCGCTACCATAAATCCCACCCTAAGTGAGAGGTACATTTCAGGTCTTTACCATGGCGACAGGTCGGCCGTCCGGGGACGTCCAAGGTGGCGTGATGAGCTGCACAGGCATCATCAACGTTGTCATCGTCGTCATCGTCATCACCCTTATCATGTACATTTCCATCCATGCTTCATCAGTTTCTTCCTATCCTGTCTCGTATTTTTTTTTTCTTCAATTTCCTTACTACGATTTTTCACATCTACACTTGTTATATCGACCCACCTTATTCAAGGTGAATATCTGAACAGTTCTGTAGCCTTCCATTCATAACTAGTTTGTTTTATTTAGAAGGAGCAAGAGATACTAGAAAATTCTGCACTCTCTCTTCATAGAGAAAATCAATCTTTGTTACAAGAGACTCGATCGTAAGTCTGCCTGTGGATCCGGGCCCTGGTGTAAGTAATTCACACGTAAGTATAGGTGTCGTGGGCCGGAGCTAATGTATTAGTGGCTGGAGGGACGTGTGGGGTGATAAGGAAACATTGTGGGAGGTGTGTTAAGGTATATTAGCTATATACTTGAGTCTCCGGTGTGGTGGCAGGCATTGAGGTGTACAAGATTCTTAGGTGAAGGTGTGTTGGGATGCATACAGGTGTAGGAGATTCTCAGATAAATATATGTGGGAATATATGTCGGTAAGATACACAGAAATATCAAGGGAAGATGCGTTATGACATACGAGTTTAAGTTGTTCACTATACCAGAGTCTCGGACGTGGTGTATTAGCATGCATAGAGGTGTACCAGATTCTAACATGGAGGTGTGTTGGAATACATACCGGTAAGATGTACAGTAATGTCATGAATACGCGTGTTACGATGTATTACTTGTATGCTAGAGCATGGAATGTAGGTGTGCTGGGATGCATAGAAATGTAGAAGATTCTTGTATAAAGGTGTGGTCAGCTGTGTCCAGAATATTCGTCATAGTAGTTTCCGTTTCCGAGTCTCCGGCGAACTAGCTACACTTGCGTTCGCGAAACGAGAGCTTGTGTTAGTGTTTAGCTCGACGTGTCAGCGTCAGGCTTTCAGTCTGTGTGTGTGTGTGTGTGTGTGTGTGTGTGTGTGTGTGAGAGAGAGAGAGAGAGAGAGAGAGAGAGAGAACAAAGTATCTTGGTTTTATCCGACTTTAATCACATTTGGAAGAGGGATTAAGGGTCAGCCGAGGAACTGACCTAGTATTTTTTAGAACAGTAATTCAGAGGTCAATATTTGACCTACCAAGGACAGCTTAAACAGTTTTTTATCCAATTTTGACGCAACTTGTAGCAATGATTGATAGTAATGCAAGGATGAACGGCTTCGATTTTGAGAAAAATCAGTTTAACGTCAAGGGAACAAGGAAAAGCCAAACTCCAACCCATGTGTCTGTGTGTGAATCAAGTAACTGAATCAGTTTTGGTCTGGCTTGAACCAAACTTGGTGAAAGTGTTGAGGAGCACCCAAGAGGTCGACGTATTGTTTTTGAGAACATTTGGTCTAAGATCATGATCACATGGGAAGGTCAGTTATAGTTTATATCTGATTTGGATCAAACTTCGTGAAAAGTTTTAAGGTAAGGCAAGGATAAAGGGGTTCGATTTGGAGAGGTTAGTCAGAAGTCAAGGTCACACAGGGAAAGTCAGATATCAAGGTCACAGGGCAAGGTCAGCTCAAACTCTTTTGATCTGATTTGTGCCAAACTTGGTGAAAGTGATAAGGGTCAGGCAAGGCTGAGGTAAGTCGAATTTGCGAGTCATCGGCTTTTGGTCAAAATCTAATTTTTAGGTAATTAGACTAATTGGAGGGCACGGTTGTTGCACTCACTGAGTGTTCCATCATCTGTCGAAATATGTTTAAAGTGTGAAAGAATTTCGGTGAAGATATGCTATGATGTACTAGTTATGTGTTAGAGTGTGGAATGAAAGTGCCCTCGGATGTAGAAAAGTGTAGGAGGTTCTCAAATGTGTTTTGGGATATTTGCCAACAAGTTAAACAATAATATCATGTACAGATGTGACACGATGTATTGACTGTGTGATAGACATACATTTTTGAGTGTTTGGGGATGCATAGAAGAGTGGGAGTTTTTTTTTTTTTCCTCGGTTTTATTTAAGAGCAAGATTATCAGATTTTGGCAAAAGTCTCGATAGCCTGTTTTTGTCGAGTGTACTGGGCCCAGATGAAGCTGTAGTGAGCTGACAGGTATGGAGATTATTGGTGTGACATTTGTGGAGCTGCGGGGAGCCCCACTATCAAAGTTCAACCCTTTCACTACGATGACGTATTAATTTCGTTTGTTTTTGCCACCTTCTGATTATTTAATTCAGATATGGAATGCTGTCTAGTAGGGATGAGGTAAATGAAGAGCAGCCTTCAGTTCGAAAAGTCTTTCCAGTGCAGAGAAAATTTGTTTGGTAGAAGAATAAGATCAAAGTACATCGTCTTCTTTAACTATGATGACGTGTTACTTTAACTGCTTCGTTTTACTTTCCGTGTTGTGCAAGATACGGAATTTTAATTGTAAAGGGGTACTGAGGACCATATCTTACCCATCCAGTTCGAAAGGTCTCTCCTAAGCTAAATAAAACTGACTGGAGAAAGAAATAGACCATAAAACACGTACTCAGGCTGAACGAGTTACCTCCCTCAGCTCAAAGACGTCATTTTTTTTTTTTTTTTGTGCTTATTAATTCCTGACGATTTCATTCAGCATAGGAGTGACTTTTCAAACTGGACGATTTAATACAACCTTCTTAATCCCCTTCACTACTGACAGGGCCTCCTAAGGTGAATAAAATCAACGGAGAAAACAGTTATTAAATAAGAAATACGTAATTGGAGTGAAAGTGATGAGTTTTTTGTTCACTGACGTTTCAGCTGCTTTCACCGTGTCTCCTTGTGCTACCAATCTTACCTATCAGTCATGGCCACTAGTCCTAATTTTTAGTCCTACCGTTCCACCTTTACATCTCACTGTTTCTTCTTTTGCTACCAATCTTACCTACCAATCCCACTATTCGACCTGTGTTCCTTGCTCCTCCTCCTTTAACCTTGTCGCCTTTTGCTACCAAGCTTACCTGCCAGTCCTCTGTACCTCCGTCTCTATATCCTCTTTCAGTGTCTGCCTTTACAATCAGCCTTACCTACTAGTTCTGCCAGACCTTCCTGCCCCTGCTTTCATCATTTCTACCTTTGCTGCCAAACTTACCTACCAAATATCTGGACCATCTTCCCGTTGTCTGCAGTCAGTGTGTTTCCGTTTGTTACCAATCTTTTCAGTCCTCAACACTTTCTTCTGCCCGTTTTCGCTGTTCTCCCTGCTGATAGCTTTACCTACCAGTCCTATACCTTACCTACCAATCCTACCACATCTTGGTCCTCATCACCAGGCAATTTGCACCATATCTCCCTATGCTTCCAGTCGTACCTACCGCACCTTAACACCTCCCCCCCCTTACTTTCACCGTGTCTCCCTTTGCCACCAATCTCACCTACCAATCCTGTGCACCCCCCTCCCCTCCCCTCCCCTCCCCCTTCCCCTCTCATTCCAACCCCTCCCCTCCCCTCCCCTCCCCTCCCCTCCCCTCCCCTTCCTCATGCTTCCCTCATGCCACAGGTCTTGTCGAGCTATGAGGCTGGGCTTTAATTATCATGTCCAGATCTGGATGGATAATGCGACGTGAGGTGGTGTGGATAATACCAGGCGAACCGCGATACAAGGGGGAGAGAGTTTGTGTGTGTGTGGTGGATGCTCTTATCTTAATACCAGGGAGAGAGTGTGTGTGTGTGTGTTTAATTAGTTGTTTTTTGTGTGTCCAACTTGGGCATAGACTTGATGCATTTTCTAAGACCTAGCAGTCCTCTTACTTGCAGCTCACATTCACTTGTCACCACTGCACCACTCATTTCCACCGTCCACCGGCCATACTGAGAACATGTTAGGGCTGTCTCTTCCGGGACGGTGCAGTGGTATTAGCGGGGATGTCCATAGTCCTGTGGACGATCAGTCAAGACTTTTAACGAGATTCAGAATCATCAGACTCTTCTCTGCCTTAGTCTGGGAGCGAACTCACGTCTGTCTAACAGCACATTGCATATCTAGCCACTTAATCACTACCTCTAAATTCAGTATAATACTTGAGGGAAAGTTAAAGTATATGAGGAGTTTTTAACATAATACCTAGGAGATAAAGAGGATTACAAAAGAAAACAAACGGCAATTTCGAGGCTGCTTTATACGACAAGACAGGGATTATTATATTTAATTCTGTGAGCTGAAGTGAGGAATAACAGAATTTAATACCCGGGGGAGTAAGTGTGTGTGTTGGAGTCTCAAAACATAATACCGGGGAGTGAGAGTGTGTGTGTGTGTGTGTGTGAGGGAAGGGGGAGGGGAGTGAGGCTCTAAACATAATACTGGTGTGATGTGTGCTGATACCCCTGCAAGGAGGGAGTGTCTTATTTAATGAAGACTCTCTATAAACAGGGGGGCCAGAATCAATAATACAGAGGGCTGATAGTCTCCTCTCTCCTCCCTGCCTCCCAACTCTCTCTCTCTCTCTCCCTCTCTCCCTCACCGACTCATCTGCATAATAAAACTTGTTTGACTCAGCGAGTGGTTGGTTGGTCGGTGGTGGTGATTTTGTGAGGGTGGTGATGTGACTGGTGGTGGTGACTGTGTGAGGATGGTGACTGTGAGAGGGGTGATGTGGTGGTGATGTGTGAGGGTGGTGAGGTGGCTGTAATGATGGTGTGAATTGTATGAGAGTGGTGATGTGATGGTGGTCTGACTGGTGCTGGTGATTGTGTGACGGTAATGTGGTGGTGGTGGTAATTGTATGATAATGATGTGGTAGTGATGTGACTGGTGATGGTGGTGGTGTGGCGATTGCATGGTTGGTGGTGGTGGAGTTGCTGGTGGTGATCATTATGTGAATATGTGGTGGTGGTGGTGGTGTGCTGATTTTGTGGCCGGAAAAAAATAATGGTGCAGCACTTGAAAAATTTTTGATGGTGGTGGTGGTGATTACGTGAGGGTGGTGGTTGTGCTGATGATGGTGTTAACGAAATAGTTATTGCTGATGGTGGTGATTGTAATGACTGGGGTGATGCTGGAAATAGTGGTGGTAGTGGTAATGGTGGTGAGAATGTTGTGGTTATGTTTTATTGTGATATAATGATTGATGGTGCTGAGTGTGGTGGTGGTGGTGGTGGTTGCTGGCTTATTGGTTGGTGGTGGTGGTGTTGGTGAACCTGCTGCTGGTGGATAGGTGCACTTTGCTGGTGGTGGTGGGAGATACTGATTATTGCAGTGCAGGAGATGATTGTAATTATGATAATTATTTTAACGATAAATATTGTCTTACTGGTGATGGTAGTGATGGCGGTGATGGTGTTTTCGATGGTAATGATGGTGATTATGGTGGCGAGTGTTGTTAGTAGGGGTGCTTATTAAAGTGCTTTATTATCATGGTGGTAGTGGAGATGATGATGGTAAAGACGGTGATGATGGTGATGGCAATGATAGTGGTAATGGTGGTGGTGTTGATAGTGTTAGTGATGATGTTTTTTGTGATAGTGGTGATGATGGTGATGAGTGGGGAGGAAGGTGATGAAGGCTGTTGGTGTTGGTGGTTCATATGAGTTCATCAAGGCGGTGTCTTTAGCCCTCACATATGACTGACAGATTTTAATTGGCGAGGATGATAAAATTAGTTGTGGAATTGATTGGTGAGATAGTGTTGATTATGCTAGTGGAAGTTGTTGTTGCTCTTGTCTTAAAAACTGTGGTGGTGGTGATGATGATAGTGATATATTGACAGTGTAATTGACTGGAGAACTAAGATAATGCTGATATGCACTGTAGCGATTTAACCATTATCATAAGTCAAGGGTTGGTGTACTGTATGATTCTTCCGCTTTATTTGGAAGGGTTAAGACATAGTTCACTGTATTGGGTTAGAGCGTGTTGGCAGGGGGAGGCCTCAAAATTCTCCCCTTCAATTACCAACGGGATTGGCACCTTAGATCTCCTGATACGAATGGATGATCTACCAACCAGGCCACCGAGTTGCTTTACTGTTGCAACGATGATGTATAATTCAGTAGTTATGAGGGAAGAGGTATAATAGAGGGCACTGTTGATAATAATAACGGGACAGCCAAAGCACTGATAATTTCATGATACCATTCAGTCTTGTTATTTACCCCCACGAACAAACACTTAAGAGGACGGATATAGCAGTGATTGTAATAAGTTAAAACGAGACGATCGCACGCATATTGGTATTAGGATATACTGTAACAGGGAGCTAAAGGTGAATGGTACAGTTCCTTGGCTTGAATTTAACACTGTGATGGCCTAAAGGACTGAATGGTTGAATGGCATTTTTCACTCAGCATTGCTCCTAGTAGTTCAGTATATTTTCATGTCTCTCTTTTCTTGCTACTAGACACAAACTACGTACTCCATTGAAATATAACAAGCTGATATAATGTTATTATGAAGACGCTAATCATAACTTTGACGTATAAATTCTGTTCTAGTAGCGGACTCTGAATCATAATCGTCCTAAGATTGCTTTAGTAGCCAGAGACACTGTGCGTCCAATATTCAGTTTCCGAGGCTACCTAATCATACACGTCAAATCGCTGCCATGGCCAGTTGCACTGTTGCAGATGAATCATAAGTTTACAAAACTTGTTCACAGAGGTTAAGAAGGACGCTTGAGCCGATACTACGATGTCGGTGGCTCCCGGCGATTTAATGAGGGAAACATCGTTGGTCTTACTATGAACGGTAAACGTGCCTAAGATGGTTCCACCTCACAAGTATAACTTCACTGTTGACCAGAATACACAAGCTTGCTCGCCATAGCTAGGCAGTGTTCCTTTGGAGAACGGAATTTGAACCCTCAGAGGTAATCTCAGTACTTCATGTTACACACAGCTAGATAATAGAAACTGTTATCCTGTTAGTGCTCCTCTTGGCACTCGCCCATCGCACCCCTCCCCACTCTGCTGTCCGGTGGGGGATGGGGGGTGGTGTGGGGGATCTGGCAGGGCTGGTGGCTGGGTGGGTGATGGATGAGGGGCCGTCGGGTGTTTGATCGCTGGATTGAGAGTGTGATGGATGAGGCGGGCGGACTGATTACCTGCTGACCCGCCCCTTATTGCCCTGCTCATCTGCTCGCCACACCACCCTCACTGACCCGACCTCCTGCCACATCCGATATTCAGTCCCCTAGAATGCCTTAGTGTCCCCAGAGTGCTATAGTACCCTCAGTGTGTCATTATATCCTCAGAGCCTCAGACAACCCCTTTATTATTTGTCCAGCGCTTCTGCTTACAGCCCTCAGAGTTCCGATCTGTTGCCACTTCGGATAATCAGCCGCCCGAAATGCCAGAGTGCCCCCAGAGTGCCTGAACGCCTTATTCCCAAAGATAAGAGTGGGAAGGTGCAGACAGACGCCCATATTTTAAGGGAGAAATTTGGAATACCTGTGAACATCAGAAGTGTTCAGCCTGCATGCCACGTTACGCAGCCAAGTCAGTGACGAGATACAGAGGACAAATACGAATTACTGTCGTCAAGGATTCTGTTCATCACTGCCAGATATCAGAGGGTGTCCTTCCCTCCATGCACAATCTCATCTTAAAGAACACGACTATTAGTGTCCTTAGACCTCTTGAAAGACGGAACTCTGCGACGCATAAAAAGGAAATGAAAGTTTCAAACTCGCAAAATGTAGCCAAATCAGTCGTGTCAAAACTCGGGATCAGCCTATAGCTAGATCGAGAGAAATATAGAGAAATAGAGAGAGAGAGAGAGAGAGAGAGAGAGAGAGAGAGAGGTATTTCATTCACAAGTAAACATATTATTACGAGGGACAGGCGAAATATATTTATTAGCCCTTTCACCGCCACGGGCATCAGTAAGCTGGATGCAATCATACGACGTTAATAGGAATAGAGTAAAAGAATTCGCCTACAGTGACTAAATCTTTCACGAGAAGGACGTATTTAATTTTATTCGTCCTTTTTCCAGGTGATTTTTTCTTTTAGTCGAGGGAAAGTTTTAGAACGGGACGGTTTAAGTATAACCGTAATTGATCTCATAGCTGTTAAACGTCTTTCCTAATTAAAATAAAATCCTCTATCTGTCTATCTATAGCCAGACGCCATAATCCCGTAAGGGGTGGCCGTTTGTCTTTGAGTTAGTTGTTTTAGGGGGAGGGGCACTAACTAAATACCGACCCACTTTTTGACACGCGGGGAGCACGTATAGGTTGCTTATATGGTTACCACCCAGCGTTGTAAATGGTTTCCAGGCATACAGGACACCATTAGGCTTGTCATTCAATGTAAAGCCACCTGATAGGGATAGAAGAGCAGTAAAAAGTGAATGGAAAGACGAGAGAAATAGGAAGAGAGGAAGGCAGGCACAGAAAATGAATGATAAAGGTTAAGAAAGAAGTATGTCGCACTACATCGCAAGTGGATGATGGTCGCCACCACCTACCACTGGTGGTAATCTGAGCAAAATGAAAGAGATCATGCCAGTGACTACGTTGAAAAGTTATTTATTAGAAAATTTTTAACTCTCACTACCAGGGGCCTCTTCTGAACTGAGTGAAATCGTATGACGGTAGAACAAAGGGGAATCATCGTCATCGCAGCAGTGTAAGTACTAAGGATGGTCTTTGATCCCTTCGGTTGGAGAGGTCTTTGTTGCTCTGAATAATATCGCTCGTAGCCATCTAACATCATCTCTGAAAAGGTATCATTGCAATAAAGCGATTTGGAGGGGGCTGACAAAGAGCGTCTATAAAAACGAATGGAGAAAACACGGAGATGAAGCCCGAGGACGAAGTAGATAGTAACTTACTTTTATGGGAGAATGAGAAGAGGATGACTGAGTGCGAACTTGAAGAATACATATTATTTTGATAGGAGGAGAAGAAGTTGAGGAGTAACGGTACTTTGATGAGAAAATAAGGAAACGAAGACCAAGGACAAGTGGAAAGATGACCCTGGTCGGAGAAGAGTGGGGTGAAGACCGGGAATGAATGGAAGGTTTACGGTTGCTTTGAAGGGAGAAGGAAGTCGAGGACGATGCGAGAGATAATTGCTTTGATATAAAAATGGAGAAGAAAACCAGGATCGATAATGGTCGACGTACGTTGTACTGATTTCTATTTCTGTAATGAAGAAAGAACTACACCCTAAAAGCCCCCTTTCCCCCCATTTTTTTTCTTTCTATGAAAAAAACGTACAAAATAGAGCCAAATTCAAGATACATTGATTGCTAGATGCCAGGACACATTGCGTTTAAAAGACTGGGGTCATAGGCAGAGGGAAATACAAACTGAGAAAGACAGTTCCACAATTGACCTGTTGCATACATGAATGACTGAGAGTCGTGGTTAACTCTTGCATTAGGGAGATGGATAGCAATTGGGTGTGTGTGTGCTGCCAGACAGGGGCTACGTGCCCGCCGTAGTGGAGGGACACAGACGACAGTTTAAGAGTTTAGATGAGCAGTGGCCATTAAAATAGCGATAGTAAAGACATATGGGTGAATTTACAGGGAATCAGTAAGGGATGGTTTGTTGATGAGACGAAAACCCCTACATAGAAGAGCTGTATGTAGTGAGACCACCCACACATGGGAGTTTTACTCCACACAGAGGCAAATAAGACCAATGTATAAAGTCAACAACTATGCAAGGGTGCAGAAAGCACAGAGAGGGCTTAGCACACTTAATCTCTTGAAAGCGGATTTTGCAAGGAACGTAATGTGATCTCTTGATGATAGGTCTCAAGAGAAAGAAACCCCTAGGAGGTTAAGAGATGACAAGGGAGTGAGCTGTGTAATGGTGAATATTCAGGGATATTCCTGTGGAAGCTTTTGACGGGTCGGAAGGTGTCAGAACTGAGTTTTCCTCGCATTAAAATCAAAATTTCTATAATGCCCTTATCAGAAATTATAAAATCAGATATTAGATCTGCCGTAGCTTCACTCGTTATTGCTGAAGCACCTGCTGTGTTGGACGACGAGAAGGGAAGTGGGTGGAAATGTGAAGGGTGGAATCATCAGCGTGTACATGGACAGCTAAATGTGCAACTCAGATCATTGATGAAAAGAAGGGAGGACAGAACCTTGAAGAACACTAATATTGATACCTAGTTATAAATGAAGAGGTCTGGTCGTTTATAATAAAAGCTCTAGAACGACCAAAAAAGGAAACTAAAAATTAAGGCACAGACAGGACAGGAATCGTAAGAGGGCGGTTTGAAGAGGAAAACAGAATGACGGGACCAGAAGCCACAGTTACAGTTCGTACTACGCTTGACAGACTGGCCCTTTTACTGCTTGTTTCACCCCCCTCGCCCCTTCTCTCTCTCTCTCTCTCTCTCTCTCTCTCTCTCTCTCTCTCTCTCTCTCTCTAGCTTTCCCTATAATCACTCACTTTATCTTTTCATATTTTCCTTTCTTGGATAAGTGGACTGACCAGACATTTTTCCAGGATCCAGAATTCCAGGAGGTTCCCTAGCACCTCTCTCTCTGCGAATGATGATGTGTAGTGCACCTTACAGTAATGCTACTGTGTGTATTTTTGTAATGTCTTTTTAATAGCGACTCTCGTGGGCTTGGAAGTTACTTATTACTTCTTCGTTAGTCATTTATTTTGTATATTTTACCCCCCCCCCCCAACTCACATCTGTTATTATCTACGCCATTATAATACCGAGTTTCGTAAGCTTAGAGGGCTCCGTCCTATACCTTCCTTGGCCATTTATATCCTGTAATAACACCCTAACGCTGTGTCCTATATGTCACGTATATCCTCTTAACCCATTCACCATGATGATGTCTTCATTTTTTCTTCGTATCCGAACGATTTTAATCAGCTTATGGAGGCCTTTTGAAAGACGGCTATAAAGGCAGGCTGTATCTAAACCCTCCCGTTCCATGAGTCTCCTAAACTGACTGAACCTGTCCTGTTGGTTAGAGGAATATAAGAAATGAAAGACTAACTCGTACTGAAGGGATTGTTGCTGATATACTCTAGATGGTACAACCCCTTCAGAATGGAGAAGTAATTTCTATTCATTCTTTCTGTATACAGAAGAATGTATTCAGATCTCGTTCGAAAAGGGTTAATGGAGACGGTTTCCAATCCTTTCACTACGTGAGGCTTCTCTCGGGCTGAATAAAATCATCTGTCAGTAACAAGAATAAATGAGGAGATGCATTGTCTTAGTATAAGGGCATTACTAACTACCAGGTAATATGTTCGTAAGGAAGAGGTGCCTTGGATCCTTCTGGCTTTGCGGGAATATAGTCTCACATGCTAGACTTAACCAGGATTTATCTATTTCAGTACGATGACGTCATTTTCGTTTTCACTGGGGTAAAAATTTATTAAGCGTAGGAAGGATGTCTCGTAGTAAAATAAGAGTCAACGCCATACACTAACCCTTCCAGTTCCAAAAATCTCTGTCTCGTCAGCAAAATAAATCGACGAGTGGTACCTTAGCATAAGTGAAATAAGCAACGTCCTCGAGTTGCCTTTACATGTCAGTGACTTATTCTCTTTTTGCTACCAGTCGAAGATTTCATTCCGTTTTAGACTTTTAGACCTGAGGGAATTAGATTTGGCCGTACTTACCTCCTTCACTACTGCAAGTATGTCCTAACTTGAGTAAAATAAAGAGACGTCCGCGTACTAAAGAGGTTCACTTCTGCTCGTAACTTTATACTCGAGAAGGAGATGTAAGAGAAGTTAACGTGTTTGGAAAAGTATTATTTAGCGTCTTGATGTCCCCACTTTCACTCGCAGGGAAGGAAGGGTAGAGAGAGAGAGGAACCTTAATAATCCTAAATATTCAACCAAAGTGCCTATTATCAGCAGGTTTGATCATTTCCATTCAAAAAATAGCGTGTCGAAAAAATTAACTTATGATAATTTTGCACAGTTAGCGAGGTACTTCTCTCTCCCAAATTATTACTTGTTTCGTGATAACTCAGACTCATCTGCGATCAGGTAATAATTGGACACGAAGCCGCGATGAATATATTGATTATAAAAAAAATACATTAAGTTTTATGAATGTTTTAAGAATGTTCACTTTCTTGGATAATCCTGGCGGGCGACTGACGGCTCATTGATTTATATCCCGCGTATGTTAATTGCTCATTATTTTCCTGTTTCTTGGCTGTCATGCAAATCCCATGCACCGCTATTAACATCTCTCTCTCTCTCTCTCTCTCTCTCTCTCTCTCTCTATCTTTGCCTGTGTACGCGCGAGGAGATACCTGGATTGTGGTCAAGTTTAATACATTACTTACACTACCTTGCATAGATCTTTCCTGTTTTCCGAACACGCGTAGGTTTTTTTCCTACTCTGAGCCAAATAAATATCTTGGGCCTTTTTCTAACGTCCGAATTAACTCTTTTTCTTTTTCTTTTTTAAACGCAGTCTGCCAACAAACATTTTTTTCTTCGGTGTGAGACAGCAGATTTCTTTTTCTTCTATTTTTAGTTTGCTTCTTGCCAAGATGTTTTTCTTTAAGTCCAAGCAGGCGGATTTCTCTCTCTTCTCCAGTACCCAGTGAACCTCTTGTAACCAGCATCAACCTATTTACTTGTGCCGCGAGACTTTAAGTATGAGAGTGGTGCCCGTTTATCTTGATTTTGTTGTTGCTGCTGCCGTCGCTATTGTCGTTGTTGGAGGGAACTTTGAAATAAACCTTCAGAACACTCAAACCATCAATTTTCACATAATATTCTCATTGCCCTACCCCACTACCTACCACAACTCCTGCCCACCCCACCCATTTCGTTGCCTCTCCTCGCGCCCATTTCTTTACCCCATTGACATTTTCATTCGTGGAGGATGTATTAAAACAAATTATCACTGCACGCAAACCACGAATCCTGCAGCACCCATCTTCACAGGGTATACTTTTTCCTGCCCCAGCCCCACCTCTCCCGAACAGCCCAGCCCATCCCGCTCTCTCCTTTGCTCATCATGGCTCTTTCTTCCCCCCTCCCCCCTCCCAATCACTGACAGTTTTCGTGGGGCGATGCAGATCATTCAGTCGACGAGCGCACTTGTTCTTGGACCCAGCCATACGGATTATTGTTTTTCATGTCTGTAGTTGGTCTTTTTCTCCTGCCTTTTCTTTGGACCAGGCAGACATACTTCCATTTCACCTGTTCCAAGTTTGCTTTTTTTTCCCCTCCTTTCTCTTACTCTCCTTCCCTTTTTTCTGATCGGAGAAAACCTAGATTCTTTTTTAGTACTTGGTCTGTTACTCCTACCACTTTCATTTCTCTCTCTCTCATTAATTATTCAGTCTGTCTATATCTGTGTTTAAATATTGCTGTCTGTCAGTTTATCTGTCTATATGTCTATTAGACTGATTATGTGTAAAAAATATTGAGAAAGATGGATAAATAGAAAGACATACGCGTGTAATTATACTTGGCTTTCCTCTGTTTACTTCTAGTCCATTAAAGTTCGAAGTGTTTGGGTTCTTTTCGTTTGTTAAAAGTCTGATTTGTCTCGTTTGAAAAACACCTACATCTTCATCTCCTGCTCTGGGTATAGGAGGGGAAGAGGAAAAGAACAAGTACAGTTAGTCAGTGGTAAAGAGAGAGAGAGAGAGAGAGA
>JAGKTI010003557.1:0-37924 GCA_018397915.1 Birgus latro
AAAGCTCGAGTGATCACTTTTCTTAGCGATTTCAGGTCTCAGCTTGTATTGGCGTGTATTCCCGAAGCTCCCACCATCTCGGTGATCGACTACAGCAGCGGTCTCACCTATACCGATCAGTATTTTCTTTTGTTTTCCTAGGCTTAAGATTTTTGGGTTATTTAGCTATTTGTCTGAGTGTTTGAGTGAGTGCATTTCCCTTTCTTTGATCTGAATTAATTCATATAACGTAAATTTATTTTCTTGTATTCAATAAATTTACAGTTCGTTTTCTTGAGCTTTGTTTAATGTAACAGTCGTGTTTTATTTCCCCACATAGCCAGCTTTTGGGTATTAATCCTTATCTCTGTTGTGCTAGCTAGTAGTTTGGCTCAGCCAAGATCCTGATTATTATTATTATTATTATTTT
This sequence comes from Birgus latro, assembly GCA_018397915.1. Classification (NCBI taxonomy): domain Eukaryota; kingdom Metazoa; phylum Arthropoda; class Malacostraca; order Decapoda; family Coenobitidae; genus Birgus; species Birgus latro. The sequence goes on from JAGKTI010003557.1 coordinate 410, forward strand.
TGAATGTTAAGGGGAGAAACTAACTTTCTCAGAGGCCAACGGTATGATAACACAGCCTACTTGAGCATTTAGTCTCTGCTGTGTACTGTTGAGAAAGTCTATAAATTCTCGACTCTAGAGAATTGGTGAAGTAAGCCAGCATAAAAGTGAAATCGCTACTTAATTTCACGAGTCTATTCTCTCGTAATAAATGACTCGATAGTCATTCCTAGCACACATAGCTATACATTGTATACTCCAATTATACAATATTACATTTTCCCCCTGACATTAGGTTAGGGTCAAGAATGACCAGTGCTGGAGCTTCAGGGCCAATATCCGGACAAGACCAATATCCGGACATGCCTTTGGCTCTATTTTATCGGATAGTGGAGGGATTACTGTATATGTATTGTACCTGTATTTAGTGGTAGGTGGTGGCGACCATCATCCACTCACTTGATGTAATGCTGCCTACTTCTTCCTTAGCCTTTATCATTCTTTTTCTGAGCCTGCCCTCCTCTCTTCCTATTTCTCCCATCTTTCCTGTCACTTCTTATTGCTTTTCTTTCCTTTACAGGTGGCTTTACATTGAGTGACAAACCAAATGGTTTCCTGTAAACCAAGAAACCATTTGCAACACTTGGTGGTAACCATTTAACCAAACCATACGTGCTCCCTACGTGTCAACAAGTGAGTTGGTGGAGGGTTAGTGCCCCTCCCTGTAAAACAAATAACTCAGAGTCAAATGGCCACCTCTTACGGGATTATGGCGTCTGGCAATAAATAGATAGATAGATAGTATCTGTATTGTATTTTATGTTTAATTTTAATCTTTTACTCAAGGGTAATATTGTAGGAAAGTTTTTAGGCAACAGAGTCAAAACATAGTAACACATTATCTGGCTCGACGCTGAATGGATAGCCGATTGTGTGTACTATGCAATATCCAGCATTCTGCAATATTTGGCGTGGGGGTTGGCTAATTTACACTGGATAATTCAGAGTTTACTGTACTCTAATCAGTAGGCAGCATGCAGGCCTACCCACTATCTCCCTACATGCATCAGAAAACTGACCCACACAGGGGAAAGTATTCTAGTGTAACAAAGCAGACAGGGGCAATATTCATTGCCCCTACCCTATGTATTGCCACTACATAAAGAAGTGGATGGTAAGTACCCCTTCCCTCCCAACACAAGGATAATGTGCAGTAATCTCAGCCACTTACATCACCATCTCAACCTTTAACCAAAAAATCAAGACACCTAAGCCGATTCATTTATTCCCTTCTGCCATTCACGTCAACAATAACCCTGATATTTATACTTCACACCTTCCCAATCATTCAGAGATATATAATGATCACATATGCATTACTAGCAATGATTAATTAACAACATTCCTTGAATGTACATCACCTCAAATTCTGCAGCTCTCAGTGATCCAAAGAACACTTTTTTGAGGAACTTCCCAAGCAGGATGACCAATGTGAAAGCAAGAAGGTAAATTGCCTGCAAGAAAAGAAAAATTACTTATTAAAATACTGTCTACTTCCATCCTCTTTACGGCCTACACATTTTCAAGCATGTCACTAAGGAACTTCTAACAAAAAATTAACTCAATCCTAGATCCATTCCTGAAATTACAATAACAGTAAATAAACGGAATGTTACTGTACAGCATACTGATCTGAGCTGGGCACTTCCACAATCACTTCTGCAAACGACAAATTCTGCAACAGCGGAAGTGTGATTTTGTTAGCAGATTTGCGTGACAAATTTTACACAAATTTGCGGTTCTGCACTTCCGCAAAAGCAAACCTGCCTGACCTCTGAGAAGTCTGAGGAGTTTGTTTTCATGAAGAGCAACATGGACCTGCTCAAGAAGGGGTTGTCTCAGTTGTTGGAGGAGTCTGACTGTCACTGAGGAGGTTAGAGTCAAGGAATAGTGGGGAACTGGTGTGTCAACTAGTTAAGTGTGAGCTGTGAAGTGTAATAATTTAATTCATTTATCTACACTAGCGAATGATTTACCCTTGTTCTGTTGTAAAAAGTCTAATATACTGATATAATAATATTTAAAATATATATTTTGGTTTTACTACAAGTATAATTTTATACATCCCATTCAGTGCTACAGACAATTTCCAAATTTCATAATGTCACCTACTGTTAGTCAGAATAAATAAAGATATAATTGTAGTGGATGAGTAACTAGAGATGATTTTTAACCACTTGATTACAAAAAATATCCTAAACTTAAAAAAATCCTCTAATGGTATCCTGAATAAAATGAAACTGATGCTGTGGTAGTTAAAGGGATACAGATGGTTTGCATTTGCATCTGCAGAACCACAAATTTCAAGAAGTTTGCAGATTTGCAGTTGCAGATGGTAATAGTTTAAGTTTGCAAATTTGCGTCTGCAGAAGTGAATTTTTGTTTGCAGTGCCCAGCTCCAATACTGATACAATGACACTTTTATTAGATGAAACTAAAGCTCACCACTGGGCTAGTATGGAGAAATTTCTTAGACAGACCATGCTGAAATATAGCCTACCACAGTGTGCACTGGATAGGGTTGTGTTTAATGGTTTTATTAACATGTCTCCCTGACTACCATATGCAATTTGTTTTATTCTGACTCATACCGCTCTATTAATCAGCTTAGGGAGAGAGACTTCTAACTGAAATGGCTAAAAATAGATTAGTGATCCCTTAATCCCAAGAACATATTTATTTTAAACCAGCTAACACTTCTTATATCACAGTAGATAATGGCTAACCACTACAGTGGTCAAGTGGTTCATTTTGTTCGAAACGAAACTGCCTGCCCAACAGTACCAGTTTCAAGTCCCGATGCAGGCTGCTGGCACCACTCAACACCAATGTCCATCCATCATTTGTGGGGTGATAGACAAAATGAGCATGAACAAAACCTACTGGGGAGGTAAATGTGGCATCAGGTAACCTGGATGATGCACTGGCCATGCATCCCAGAATAGTGGATGAATAACCCATCAGCCTTAAAGGCTTAAGTTAGAGGGATGAGTTCGTTTCGTTTCGTTTTTGAAGGCTGCAACATGCTTGCATGCGTCGGCCTTTTTGGATTGGAGCGTGTAGCATTTTATGACCGGATGCCCTTCCTGATGTCTACCAATGACCCTTGGGTGGATTCGATCCTCCGACCCTACGGCCAGAGCGGAGCGCTCTAACCCACTGAGCCACGGCTGAGTACAGCAGATAAATACCTTATGGTGTCTGCCTGCATCTTTCCTTTAAATGCCTAACACTTATTCAAGCTAGGAGAGGCCCCTCAGGTTGAGGGGTTAATATAATCTAGTACAGTATATCTAACACTGAATGTACACTCTCATCAAGAAGTTCTCAAAGCTCGAAAGCATCATGCATGCTGAGAAACAGAAACGAAGAGTTTAGAAACAACTCTCAAGGTGTGCAGCAGGTGGCAGCCCTGATTAACCACTGTCTAGGTGAATGGAAGAGCTGCCAGTGGCTCATATTCCATGCCTGTTGGGTAATCACGACACACTTTCGTTTTAGTTATGTGATTAATTATAATTTATAGCCATTATAGTGAAGTGTTGAAGTTGCAGTACTAAATACTCATATTATTCCACTGTACCATAAGTAGTCAGTTGTGTTAGATGGGAATAAATTACCTCAGAATGTTCTTTCCCTTCAGCTGGATGAAATAGTCCGATGTTAGCCGAAACAATGTTACTTATGTATCATAATGATTAAATCATATTAGGAGGTTGGCTTATGGGAATGCCTAATGATATACAGCAGATGTGGTGCATGGTTTCTTTAAGCAGCTCATCTGCTCGATGCAACGCTCAGCGTTGTTTCCAAGCATGTATCATACACGGAGGTTCCTTCATGGAGGTCTGACATACACTCGTAGTAGCTCACCTCTCTGTGGTTGCTCATTCACCTCTAACCTCCTTCATTTTCATAGATTAATAGTAATACTATGAGATCAGTAGTAAACTATGCCACAAGAGTATAATGCGACACACTATACTTCATCATACGTGATTAATACATCGATAAGCACCACTGTAGACATCACAGAATGGCTTGGAAGTGCGTCATCAGAATCGGGCATACCAACCATTCCAAGATGACTAGCTACGTTAGGTACATTTCCACATCCATCATGACCCAAGCTTCGAGAACATTTTGGTGAGAGTGTACAGTGAGGTTGGATTAGGAGGAAATGGAAAATGTGAGTGTGTTTAAGTACTTGGATAGTGTGATGAGTAAGGATGGAAGTTTAGGGGGTGAAATGCTTGAAAGGGCACAACAAGGAAGAAAGGTTGCTGGTTCCTTGAAAGCAGTGATGAGAAACAGGGAGGTGAGCATGGAAGTTAAAAAGTTACTACATGACAGTATTGTGATACCAACTTTAATGTATGGAAGTGAAGCTTGGATCTTGTTGGAGGGACAAAAGTCAAGAGTGAGAGCTGTGGAAATGAGTTATTTGAGGAGCATGTGGAGTCACATGGAGAGACAGACTGACACATGGAAGTGAAGGAGCATGCAGTGTGGATGTGATAAGAAGCGTTAGGAGAAACGCACTGAGGTGGTGTGGCCATGTGGAGAGGAAGGAGAGTGAGACTGACGAGGAGAGTATATGAATGAGGTGGAGGGTGGGAGAGGGAGGGGGTGGCCAAAGATGAGATGGAGGAATGGAGTGGAAAGGTATATGAGGGAGTGGGTGTGTGAGCTGGGAGCAGGGCAGTGAAATGGTGGGGGACAGGGCAACATGGAGGCGATTTGTCTGTAGCCACCCCTTACGTAATTAAGGAGTCTGGCAATAGATAGACAGATAGATAACACCATCATTACATTGACAACTCTTCAACCCCTCTTCCCCATCTTATTTTTGTCCTCCTAGCATGCCTACAATGCCCAGTTGCAAAAGCTACCATTCAATGTTGTGGAGGGGGGGGGGATTTCAATGCACTGTCTCACAAAATGAGGCCCTTCCCATTACCCTTTCAGCTGTGGGGGCCTGAGTAAAGGCTTTTTTAATTCAGTTCATAAAAGCAGATAACCAGTCTACTTCCCCTGATGGCATTTGCATGACTGAAATTTCTGAAAAACTACAAGTTTCCTCTTCAGAGATGAACCTATGCACAAGCCAAGGCTATTTCTCCATTTGAGGTGTTCTAACAAACAGACCACCAAGCACCTAACCTTCCATGAGCTAAACTAAAAGAAACCTTTCCTTAAGTTTTGCAAGTTACAGCTTTTGTCATTTCTTCACTCTAAGGTTCTGAATCAAACTCACTGACCTTAAGGGACCAGAAACTACCTGAAGCATCACATGTCACTATTTCTCTGATAGTCTTGACCTCAATCAAGCTACTGGAAATGGAAAGACCTGAAGGGTCCTAAGGATCCTACATTAACTGAAAAAGACTTGCACTGATTTGCATGGGTCTGACCTTAGCCAAAATGAATTATAGTCACAGCACACGACTCTTGAGGTTGTCATGATTGTACCCTGGCAACCTACCCAACAACTGTGCTTCTGATTTCATGTATAACATGATACACATGTGATCTGTGTATAGCTAATATGTTCATGTATAATAAAGTGATTCGTGTATAACAATATGATTCGTGTACAATATGATACAAAACTGGACACACTGTTGACTGGTAGGTTCCCAGGGTACAATAAAAACAACCTCAGCATCGTGTGTCACGACTATAATGAACCTAAATGACCTAAGTTCCTGAATGGATCCAACTGGATTTGAACTGACTCGAATGGGCCTGAACTGATAAAACTGGGCTTGATTGAATGTGATGGCCCTGGATGGTGCTAACTGGAAATTAATGTTAATTCACAGTGTGTGAAGAATGATGATGGAAGGGTAGTGGTGAACAGTGAGGATATTAAAGATGCATGGAGAGAGCATTATAGCCGACTGCTGAATGAGGAGTTTGACTGGGACAGAGAAGGTTTGGAGCCAGCTGATCCAGTGTTTGGCCCTTGGCCTTTGATTGACGCTGCTACTGTGAGTCAGGCAATAGGCAGGATGCGGGTGGGGAAGGCAGCAGGTGTGTCTGGGTTGACTGCCAAAATGTTGAAGGCCTCAGGAGATACTGGGGTGAGGTTAGTCACTGACCTGATAAATAGGATTATATATGAGTGTGTTGTCCCAGATGATTGGCTGAAGAGTGTAATTGTAATTGTGTACAAAGGGAAGGGTGATGCCCTGGAAAGGGGAAATTACACAGGTATAAAGCTCTTAGATCAGATAATGAAAAGTATAGGGAGAGTTCTAGAAGGTATGATTAGAGAAAGAGAGAATATCGATGAGATGCAGTTTGGGTTTATGCCAGGCAGGGGGACCACTGATGCCAAATTCATTGCTCGACAGCTTCAGGAAAAATATATTGGAAAGAAAAGGGAATCGTATTTTGTTTTTGTTGACTTGGAAAAGGCCTTTGACAGAGCCCCTAGAGAGGTGGTGAAGTGGGCAATGAGAAAGCTAGGGTTGGAAGAATGGCTGGTTAGGGTGGTTATGGCCATGTACATGAGTGCTCGCACCCAGGTAAGAGTGAATGGAGCTTTGAGTGATGAGTTTTCCGTGAATGTTGGTGTGCATCAGGGGTCAGTTTTGAGTCCCTTGTTGTTTATCACGGTGCTTGAAGCCCTCTCACGTGACTTCAGAGATGGACTCCCATGGGAGATGATGTATGCTGATGATTTGGTGTTGATTGCAGAGAATGAAAAGGAGGCAGAGGAAAGATTTAAGAAGTGGAGAGATGGTATGGGGTACAAGGGCTTAAGGGTAAATGCAGATAAAACAAAAGTGATGATATCTAGGGTTGGTGGCGGTACAATCAGAGGAGAGGGAAAGTGGCCATGTGCAGTTTGCCACAAGGGTGTGGGAAGTAATTCCATCTTGCGTAGTGTTTGTGATAAGTGGGTGCACAAGAGACATAGTGGTATTAGAGGTAGACTGCGAGATGATGCTGATTTCATATGTGATTTCATGTGATTTCATGTGTGCGGCGTGTCGGGGAGAGCAGGTGGAGATTGTTAGGCGTGAGAGGGTTGAACTTGCAGGTGAGTCTCTTGAGTGTGTGGAGGAGTTTTGTTATTTGGGAGACATGTTATGTGCTGGAGGTGGGGCTGGAGTTAGCTCGGTTGCTAGGGTGAGAAGTGGTTGGAAGAAGTTCAGGGAGCTGTTGCCTCTCCTGACATTGAGAGGACTCTCCTTACGTGCTAAGGGGTCTTTGTATGCAGCATGTGTTAGTCGTGTGATGCTGTATGGTAGTGAGACCTGGCCAGTAAAGGAAGAGGATATTCGCAGGTTTAAACGTATAGAAATGACAATGATTACGTGGATGTGCGGTGCGTCCCTGCGTGCAAGGCCTGGGGGGGCTGGGTTTACGATGGAAGAGTTGAGGTAGGATGAGACTGGAGTGTATTGGTGTTGTGATGAGGAGAGGTAGGCTGAGGTGGTTTGGACATGTGGAGAGGATGGGGGATGATAATTGGGTACAGAGGGTGAGAGGTGTTAATACTGGGGGAGGGGTTGGGAGGGGTAGATCAAGAAAGACATGGGACGAGGTCATTAAGTGTGACTTAAGGGTTAAGGGACTGAACAGGGAGGCTGCCAGGGATCGAGCAGTGTGGAGAGCCGCCATTGGGTGACCAAGGCCGACACATGCAAGCATGTTGGAGCCTTCAAAAACGAAACGAAACGAAACAAATAACAACAGTATTAGCTAATAGAAGTAAAGAACCTCAGAGAACTTAAGTGGACCAAATGATTCTAACTGGACTCAACATGGACCGAACAGGACCTAAAATGATCAAAGTAGATCTGAATTGCTTTAAAATGACCTAACAGTATTACCTTACCGAGTCAAAATGGATGTGAAGGGCTCAATCTCACCTGAAGTAGAGTTGATTAATCTGACTGTGCCAAGTGGCCTAAATGGGCCTGAATTAACCTGGCTGGATCTGAGTGGTTGATCAGTGGCTGGATGGACTTAAAATAACCAGTCAGGATGTACCTATTTGGTCTTAAATTGACTTTAACTAAACTGACTAGGCTGGACACACGAAGGGTCTGAATGAACCTTTTATTCAAATGGTTTCCAAACATTTAAAACAACGAATTTTGCCCAATAGCGCATACCGTAACTTGCTTGCGATACTTTAAAATTTATATAAACCCTTTCGTGCCCGGGACAGCAATTTGCGTTTCATGTGGTGTGATGTGCCAAAGCACAGGACCTCAAATCGCATGAAAACACAAAATAAATTAACCAAAAAATAAGTTTTCGGTCGATTTGCGTCAAATTTTGTAGCGTTCTAGCAGCCATGTGTCTCTCCCAAGGTAAGACCTTGGCAACACTGCAATGGCTCATATATGCCTGTACGTAGTGATAGAATCTCAGTGCTCCACTAGTAGCCAGACAGCATGGTCATGCTGTGTTGCACTGTCCCTTTAAATCTGCCATTTTCCCCCTCCCACCCGGGGCTTAAGCCATTATTGAAATATTGTGATTGCAGTGTTTTTGACTATACTGTGAAGTGACTGTGTTTACTGAACATAGATATATTGTTTGTAAAGCACTGGGGTCCGTTATCAGCCGTTAGGCCTAGAGGCAGAGTTTGGTTTGTTATAGCCGGGTTTCCACTCACTCTGCCCGTAAATGATGTATTTTACCCTTATAGTGAAGCCATTACTTATATCTGTGAAACATATAGTGCCTGGATTAGTGAAATAACTGACCTAACATAGCAGGCATTATGTTATGCCATAGAGATACATAGACATATGAATCAGTTGCTAAGGGAGCAGGAGCTCTCGTACGCCATACAGTAAGGAAGGGAATAACAGAAGAGGCTGGGATGGAATCATGTAATAGTGTTTTATATTGCATATGGTTCAGTGTGAAATATACGTATAAAATAGTGCAGCGAGTGTTCACCGAGAAATATTGCGTGCATTGACTGACAACGGAAAGTTTACGTAATGATCAGAGACAAGAAAATACGCCACACAGCGACACATATATGACATTATATACATATGTCGTGCAGCGACTATTCGTGGAGAAATCTATTGTGTGCATCGCATGTTTGGCAAACGTGGTGCAAGGAACAGAGAATACGCCACACACACACACACACACACACACACACGTTCACACACTACCTAACTTATCTTCAATTCTTTCAAGTTCCTGCCAGCAGCTCAACACCTCTGGAGCAAGTGAGTTATCCATATTTTGTTGATTTGTATACTGACCTATTTCTACATTTCTATATTTTTTTCACAAATAAGTATGAGTTATTTGAGAGGAGCATGTGGAGTCACATGGAGAGACAGACTAACAAATGAGGAAGTGAAGGAGTGTTGTGGTGTGGTTGAGGACGTGATGGGAAGCGTTAGGAGAAACACGTTAAGGTGGTTTGGGCATGTGGAGAGGATGGAGAGTGAAAGACTGACGAGGAGAGTGTATGTGAGTGAGGTGGAGGGGGCGCGAGGGAGGGGGAGGCCAAGGATGAGATGGAGGGATGAAGTGGAGAGGTATATGAGAGAGGAGGGTGTGACTTGGGAGTGTGGTAGTGAAATGGCAGGGGACAGAGTGACATGGAGGCGATTTGTTTGTGGCCACCCCGTGCGGGATTGAGGCGTCTGGCAATAGATAGATAAAAGTATTGTTTTTTACATATAAGTTCAGCTTCAGTATCAGTACCTAGCAAAAAGACTAGTGGTCATGTCTAGTTACTGAGACCACAATCAAAAAGCCTATGATATTTCACGTATATAATTTGAGTAAAAAATAATTATAATAAAACCTAACGAGCGAAAATATGTAAGTATTCGTGAGGCAGGGAAGCTGAGCGTTTGGGCGAGGAAGAGTATTTTATCTTTGTCGTCCATTTACTCCAAAATTATTGAATGTATCGATTTCCTGTAGGAACCATGATAAAGATCAGTGAATTCTACGTATGTACAGGACATAAATACATAATTTCTCTAATGAAAAACTGTTGTTACGTAGGTGGTTATTGTGAGTGCATGACGAAAGTGCACCACGGCCGCGAGTACCCTGTAGTTTTTTGCGATTTACTCAGAAACTATTAGGCGTATCAAAACAAAAAGGTATCAGGAGAAAGCTTATGAAATTCTACATAAGATTATGTAATAAAAACATAAATGTGTGTGAGAAAACTTCTGCTGTATACCTCCCTGAACAAAAATAATTTATTAAATTGCTTTTAGTTTTTGGCTATTTTCTCAAAAACTACAAATTGCATCACAACCGGACACACTTCATTAGAAAGCCAATGAAATTCTCTATCAAAACTTATAATAACATTTTTCTGTGTAATGGAAAACACTCGAATGACGATATTGGGAAGTGAGATCAACGTTCCAAAATGTTTATTCACGGCAGCCTAATGTACTTTTATTCGTATTTTTCTGGTTTTTCTTTGGGCTTAACAGCTAGAACAAACATCGGCAAATAAGATGATGAAAGTTTCAGGGCAATATTTAGAGGTTTGGGTGGCGAAAATAAGGCAAGAATACGTTCAATTTGCTTCGCGCCAGCGGCCTGGTGGTGGGCGCGGGCAAGTAAAATCGTGAGCCATGAAACTTAATAAAACTTACAGTGCGCGAAAGGGTTAACAATGTACACTCAGTCCTTGAGTAACGCGTGGTTGAGTTACATGTTTTAATTCTAACATGCTCAGCATAATGCAACAGGTCATAATCAACACAGAAAAACTCAAGCTCATGTGGGAAGTCAGCTGGCCTGGTGACGAAATTTTAAAGTCGTGCATGGTGAAGTCATCTGCCAATCAAGACTGGCCAGCTTACATCATGATTGGCATGTGACTTCACTGTGAGCAGCTTTCAAATTTCACTGCCAGGCCGGCTGATTTCCTGCGTGAGCTTGAGTTTTTCCCCATGTTGATTATGTCGCACTGTGCTGAGCATGGTAGAACACGTGTTACTTAAAAGAAGGCAACGATTGATTATGTGTCTGGATGACAGAATAAGAAGGTGTGTAATGGATGCAAGTACATAAAGAGGTTGGAGAAGTGGAATTTTTGATCACCACTTGGTGGTGGTGAAAGTCAAGATTCAACAGCAGTGGAGGAATAGGAGGGAAGTACAGGAGAAAGTAATCCACACAAGGAGGGTAGAAAAAAGGCAGAATATAAGAGAGAAGTGGAGGACCAATTAAGTAAATATGATTTCGAGCAGATGGAAGATGTGTGCAATATACACACAGTAGAATCTGTGCGGCATGTGAGGCGGTGTGTGGGATGAAGAGAAGACGAAAGAGGTGCAATGAACAGCATGGTGGAATAAAAAGGTTAGGCACACTGTGGCATAGAAGATGAATGCATATAGAGAGTGGATGGGATGCAAAGACATAGTAGAGGTTGTGAGATGGAAGAGGGAGTTATACCCAGATAGTAAGTAGGAGGTGAAAAGATTAGTAAGAGATAGTGAGAAGAGAGTGGATGAAGAATTTGGAAGGAATCTGAATGTTAGGAGAGAATGTGTTCTGGAAGGTGGTAAAGAGAGTTAGACAGGGTGATAAAGAGGTTAGAAAGAAGTGAAAGATAAAAATGGTAGATTGATGGCAAATGGAGAAAAGTGTGCAGATGGAGAGAACACTTTAAGGAACTTTTAAACATAGAGAATAAAAGTAATGCGAGTATGACTGGCTGGGGAATGGCTGGGAGAAGGAGGGTGGTGAGAAGGAAGGAAGATATCAGTAGGATGGAAGTAGCAAGTGGATGCAATGAAGTCAAAATGGGGAAAGTCCCAGGAATTGACTGTGTGGTGAAATGATGAAGCATGGGGGAGAGATAGTACCAGAATGGATATGGAAGATGTGCAGATTGGCCTAGGAGGAAGGCAGAGTCCTGAAGGATTGGAAGTCACATATAATTATCTCCCTGTACAAAGGAAAAGGGGGAAAAAGAAGCATGTGGTAATCACAGGGCCATTTGTCTTCTTAGTATAGCTAATAGGAAAAATCTAAGGTGGTATACTTATTGACAGAGTTAGGGAAATATCAGAGGAATTAGTTGGAGGAGAACAGGGAGGTTTTAGGAAGCAAAGAGGCAGTGTAGATCAGATATTCATCCTTAGGACTTTAGTGGAAAAGTTTCTAGAGAAAGGAAAGAAGTTGTATGCAGCCTTCATGGATTTGGAGAAAGCATATGACAGAGGAGATAGACAAGGAATGTGAAAAATATTAAGAATATATGGAGTAATTAAGAAGTTGCTGAATGCCGTGAAGATTATGTATAAGGGTGCTAAGGCTGTAGTGCATGTGGATAGTAAAATGAGTGAATTTTACTATCTGAATGTTGGAATGAAACAGGGATGTGTCATGTCTCCATGGTTGTTCAATCTGTATATGGATGGTGTTACAGTAGAGCCCCAAGTTTAGTGACACCTTTGTTCGCAGTTTCATGGTTAGAGGTGGCCGGCAAATATTCCCGAACACCGGGTTTCATGCAAAAACCCCTCCATTCGTGGCGAGAACGTAAACAAACCACGCACACAGAAAGCGATTGTCACTTGTTTGTCGCCAGTGCTGCAGAAGTGATGCAGCACAGGATGGATGTGTTGCGAATTTGACATATTATTAATATGAGGTACTCCTTGACTGAACCAGTCAAAACATAGATTTATTGAAATTACTAATGCAAAGTACAAGAGGGGGCAGCAATGCAGTAACATTCCTCATGCAACATTTGAAAATCCACAGAACACCAACATTAAAACATATAAACAACCCAATAGTGGTATAATGTGGTGTAAAGTGATGCTAATATAGCAGGAAAAAAGACCATTTGTTTATATTGCATACTTTTGCAAATATAACAGTAGTTCATCTCCAAATGGAACATTCCTCATGATGAAATGACCAGTATTTGAATGGCAGATAAGAAGATCGCCAGTGGAGTGTCTCTGGTGGAATAGCTACTCCCAATCGGAGGGGTTATGATAGGAGAGGTGCATTTTTTTTTTTTTAACGCCTAGGATGTTGTTAGCAAACAGATCAACTACAGTACTGTATACAGTATATGTGATGTGGTTGAAGGCCCACTGACACCACTGAGCTGTGATATGGTTTTTCATACTGGCTGGAATTCTGTTCAGGAGAGAGAATACATATTAACGTAAAAAAGGTGTCATGCTGGCATCTGTTTGTGCCTAGGATGATGTATGGTACGTCAGCAACAGGAGGGTCACGGGGAGAAATGGTACGGTACAGTAGTTCAGCCAATGTCAGGGATGCTGAAATCACCTGAGATCCATACATGCAATCCTGTGGTTCAAAGTGCGAAGGCTGTGTAAATACTGTGTTGCTAAGATGAGGTATGCAGAAAGCAGCAAGAAGTGACTAAGAAATCTGCAATTGGATTCAGGTAATTTTGTAAAACCTGACAATGTACTGTACATTCATGGATTTTGTAGTTTTAGTACACCAGTTTCCTCTATAAACTTCTTTAACAACTTTCATTTCTTAGAAAATACAGTACTTGTACGGTATGTGTCTATTTATGCTAAGTCCCATCTTGAGGGCACCATTTTCCCCTCAATACCCATACAAGTAAGGTTAGGTTATGATTGGTCTGGTTGTTACTGATCTGAGAGAGAAATGTACATTATACAGTAAAAGTTACATTTTTTGGAGATTTTTACATTTCAGTTACTAAAGGTGAAATCCATAATATTGGTGTCCTTCAAGTTTACCAAGATTTCAATCTGATTTGAGGTCAGGTGTATGCTTAACAATAAAACCTGATTTGTAGTTACAAGTACATTTCCACCTATTCCAGTGTCTGTCTTATGGTCTATGTGTCACAGCTGTACTAAAGGGTCAGGAGAAGATCTCAGATGAGTCGATGTCAGTCCCTTTTGGTAGTGATCTACAAATGAGCAGTTTGCAACAGAAATGGATGTGATTATCACAAACCATACTAAAAACCATTACAGTTTCATCACTTCAATTATAAAGGTCCCAACATGCTTGTGTGTGTCTTGGTCACCAAATGGAGGCTCTCCATGCTACTCAATCTCTAGCAGCCTCACTGTTCAACAATGCCTTATCAGTGAAGTCTTGTCCTATGACATCATTACAAAATTTGGGGTGAAAACCTAAATTAAATATCTAAACTATTCGTAAATAGGGGGTTCCATTATTGTATGTACCACTGCACATATCAAACGGATTTTACTAACCTGTACTATATTCTAGTGGAGGTCGCCTGTGTGATGTATATGAAGATTTGCTTTATGACTGCACCTACCTTCGCCATCACAAGGCCGTGTGACGATTACACCAAGAGTAACGAATGCTCTTAACGCACGATACTGATTTGGTGCAAGTTTTACGTAATGCACATTTTAGTTTGCGCTAGGTTATAATCATTGGGTGTTTGTGGAGCAAAGCTCCCAGTTAGGTTTCAGCACTTGCAGTTTGGCTTCCACTGCTATTTATGGTTTTAAATTGTATACAATTGAGTTTGTTTTGGTGTGCTAACGTCATGTCCAGTCAGCAGGGTAGGCAGTAAACACGTTACTGGGGGCATTCAGGCAACTGTCTGTAATATCACTAAGATGGCATATTTTTTGTTCTCCAATATATTTTGATCAAAAATCAAATGTTCATCACCTGAGATGTATCCTGTAATAAAATAATTTTCCTTGAGAACATAGGTCAATAAGAAACCAGCTCAAATCCATGCATCACTGATCATAACATTTACCAAATCTAAGAGCTCCATCTCCAATTCTGCAATACTGTATTTCTTCAACAATAATAAATAAACATTTAAATAAACAAATAACTTATGATCTGCAAGTTTTATTCACATACTACTTACATCCTACTGCCTGCCTCAGTATCCATACCGAGCTGCAGACCTCACACAATGCCCACGAAGGTCTGCACGAGCCAGGCTGCGAGCCTCATAAGAGGTAAAATTTACACTGGCTATAAAAAAAAATTATCATAAGAAGGTAAACCACCATACAGAATCAGACTGGCAGGTGTTAAAAACATTTACCAGTATATATGAAGCATTCACATTTCCTTGTAAACTATGCCTGGTTTTAAAAATTTGGACAAATGCACATAGCTACTACAACCTCATCAACTTTACACACAAAGCTTAACAAAACAGCCTAGCAAACATGAATACAATATGTCTGCCCTATTTCCACAGAAACTAAGGTACCCAAATGCATTACACTATTCACCTGGTTTGCTCACCTGGTTGGCTACCCCATTACAATTTAACAGTATGGCTCGGTAGGAATCTGCTTTTTAAGAAGCAGGGCAGCCCATACCTGCTGGCATGCCAGCCCCATTCCCTATACACATCATCATCTGAATATACTATTGAGTACATCTGAATATACTATTGAGTAAGGGCTGAGTTTTGTGCCATATGCAGGGTTGATAAACTACTTGAAGGACTTCGAATTATGTATTGTAGTTATTCAATATAATCAAACAAGATATGACATAGTTGTGAATGGGGGGACTTTTTAAATGAAGTAACTGAGTTGGCACTAACAGTATTATCAGACAGAGAATTCCAGAGGTCTATACATCTGATACTGAAAAACCTGCATCTACACTCGGATGAAATGCAGGGCTTGGCCACATCTATGACCCCTGGTGTGAGTTAATGAAGGAAGAGAAAAAAGTTTGGGCGGTGTGATTGGGGACTGGTGATGAAAGATTTTCCAATATTTAATAAGGTCAGCTCTGATCAGTCTCCCTTTTGCAGAATACAGGTCCAGGTTTTTCAGACGGTCAGCATAACTGAGTTCGGACAGGCCATTGATTTGCTTGGTCCATCTGCGCTGTACAGACCCCAGGAGCTTCAGATCTCCGTGGTAGCCTGTATTCCATACTGTGGAGCCAAACTCCAGGAGAGGTCTGATGTGGGATTTGAACAAAGTCAACATAAATGCTCGGTCACGACAGAGGGTGGACTTCAACAAATTATTTGCCAGGCCTGCTGCTTTTCTTACGGTATTTCTTATGTGAGAGTGGAATTTCAGTGAACTGTCAACCAAGATGCCTAAGTCTTTGTGTATAGTTTCTACAGAGAGACTGGTGTTGTTCATGTGATAGTGCTGAAGTGCGCCAATAGAGTTCCAATCTACTGGGCCTCTCTGACATCGCAGTACAGTGCACTTGTCAAGGTTGAAACGTAAACCCCCAGGACTCAGCGACCTTGTACACCATATCTATGTCCTTCTGACACGTATTTATGTCTGCAGCTAACGAGGAACAGGTATTGTGATGCAGCTTGAGGTAAATCTTCATGTCGTCAGCAAAGAATTTGCATTTAGAGCATATATATGATGGTAGAAAGTTTATGTATACCAGAAAGAGCAAGGGGCCTAGAACAGATCCCTGGGGGACACCACTGAGAACATTCCTTAAGGAACTGGTGCAGCCAGACACAGACACTTTCATGGTGCGGCCAGACAGGAAGTCAGAGATCCAGGACAGCAAGGAACCACTGACCCCCAGTAGTCTCGGCTTGTCAATGAGTATTGAATGGTTGACAATGTCAAAGGCTTTGCTAAAATCAAACAAGATGACATCCACTATATACCCAGCATCCAACCACGCCGTTGCATCATTGTACACAAGTAGCAGTTGGTCGTCCACAGTTCTACCCTGTCTGAATCCATACTGGTTGTTTGACAGCACTCCATTAGTATCAAGGAAGTTGTATAGTGCCTCTGTAATAAATCTCTCCAGAGTTTTACAGCAAACAGAGGTCAGGCTAATAGGTCTGTAGTTAAGGGGTGTATGCCGAGAGCCTTTCTTGAATATGGGAATGATAATGGATTTTTTCCAGTCCTGTGGCAGTTTACCAATAGTGACAGACTTTTGAAATATGAAAAACAAGGGTAGAGCTAAGGCTGGGCAATATTTCAAAAGGCTGGGGTGCAGACCATCAGGTCCCATACTGGTGTTTGGGTCCAATGCTGCGAACTTGTTTCTCACGTCTTGCAAGGATAATGTCACTCTGTCGAGGATACCCTCAAAAGTTTGGTGAGGGAGGGGAGCATGAGGAGCGTGTGTTGAGTAAACTGTACAGAAATGCGTAGCGAAAGTTTCTGCCATCTGAGTACAGTCGGATGATAACACTCCATTATCCAACCTTATGGGACCCACTGAGGGTGCACCCACTTTCATATTTCTGATGTACTGGTGAAATGGTTTTGAGACCTGTAGTTTTCTAATCAGTGACATTTCGTGATTGATTTGCATGTGTGTAAAGTAGTTGCGAAAGCTGTCATTAGGTTTCATCAGGTATAAACATTTAAACAACTGTGAGAGCTCTGTGTCTTAGAGTTTGAGCACACTTGCAAAAATTAACACATTAACCCAAATAAATAAAGAAGGAAATTAGCAGCAAGGGCTGTATTCTTAACTAGCATCCATCAGTTCATGTACAAAAGTAAGAAAATTAATTATTTTAATGTTTGGAAAAATATCAACTTGATATTTCCCATTCTAAAATACCAGCGCTGGTACTCTACAGGAGACCATATTGAAGGAAAACACGATAAAAACACCACCACACTCAGGGTTTAAAGGATTATTCAATACTCCAGCAACACTCCTGTCATGGTGGAAGTAAATACAGGATAACATTAATGACACATACCGCCATGCTGGGGTTGGACTTTGTAATATAAACGACGGATGGGTAGAACTGGCGCTTCTGGTAATACGCGTTGCCTATCACCGCTGCTGTTAGGGCGAAGGAGGCCATCGTCAGCCCTCCCACGGGCATAGGGGCCGGCATTTTGCACTCTATTATCTCGGGAACTCGGGAAATGAGTGAGGAGAGAGGCCACAACGCGTCCTGGCCCGATAATCTGCCAGGTCCATCCAGACTCAGCTGACGACACACAAACACAACCCAAACAATCGCTGACACTTGGGCCGCACCGCTTGACAATTTTTGTATTCTATCTGATCACCTTTATCCTCTGTCTGTCATCTAGGGTAAAATCATTTAGTTATTTTCAATCTAAATAAATTATGCTTGCTGATTTGTGACTTGCCTTTATAAACTAAAAAGGTTTTTATCTGATATCAAAAGATGTTCGAGTAAGGCAAACTGTCTCTCAGTGATTGGTTAAATTTAACGCGGGAAATACAAGTCTCGCACAACTTGCACAGAGCAAAAGAGGATACTATCAAATTAGTGCCAAATAACGCCATTCCCTGCAAACAAATTGCCCTTTATTTGTGTAATAACATGGAAAATTCTGTAAAGAAAAGGAAAACTAAACTGTAATTAGTGGAGTACAATTTATCAGCTGAATACGGAAAGAACTAATGCTTAGGGGACCCTACCAATTGCTTTAGTAGCCTACAAGTTTCTCCCAAATCCAACAAATTAACTTTTAAATAGTAACATTTTAATTGGTCATTAAATTAACACAAAGAAGCTCTCTCTCTCTCTCTCTCTCTCTCAACTTCCTAACTCATCCTGCAGGCGAAGTGCCTCCTGCTAGCAGATCATCGAGTGGCAGAATCCAAATTGATGCCGTACGGGTATCGCCACATCCCATTTGTTGGCTGAGATAGTACGCGGAGCTTATAGAGCTTAGAGGAACTGATGTCATTAGTTTCGGCAAAGTGAGAGAGTTGTTGAGTTTTCGATGGCTTGGTATAAGTACGTCTCCCAGAGGACAAGGCATTTTAACTTTCAACCTTGAAGTGTTTAAACCAAGTTAATTAACCAGTTGTGGGTAATAGGCGGAGGACTCGACTGAATAAACGAAATAAAAAATTGGCGGCAGAACTGCCACGGTCATATGCCATCGGACATCAAGGCAAAGAATAAACCCAGACGAGAATGTAAAACACAGGTGAAAATCTAAACACATACAACACACTATAACTTAAAAAAAAATCACTTAGAAAACTGAATACTAAATCTTACGAAGCAGTCCAGCTGCTTGCACAAAGCTGAGGATTTCCCCTCCCAAACAAGAGCCAACCTCCCGATGCACCGACGAAAGACGGTATGAGCCAGCGATCGTCTGGTGATCGGAGAGGTACTGACGGTGTCAATCTCTAAGGCTAGGGCACTCCACCAGCAAGTGCCAAAGAGTCAGAGGGAACAAGCAATCCTCACAGAAAGGAAGTACCCTCCATTAAAAATCCACGAGAAAACCGGGCGCGGCCAATTCGCAACCGGCATAAAACAGTATGCTACCGGCGGGGTCGAGACAAACCTCGGTAGTGAAGAAGCACACATTGCCACAGATGCCATCGGTCTTGTCAACAACGACGAATCCGTCCAGCAGTAATAGGATAAAAGTCATACTGCAGGCAGCCGTTGTAGAGGAGGATGGGATTCCACAGCAGCAGGAGGGCGAGTCGATGCTGCCTTAGCCAGTAGATCAGTCCGCTCATTCCGGGCACCCCATATGGCCTGGAACCCAACAAAACCCCACACTACGGCCACGGAGCAAGTCACTCTAAAATCGATAAAGCCAGTGGATGAATTAAAAGCCTACAGCGCAGATGGAGCACTGGGGGTCACAAAAAATAACAAAAACAGAATGAGGGAGAGTAAGAGTGAGCTGGAGAGCAAATAAAATTGTAGTCAGTTCCTGTTAAAACTGAAGTAATACCAGGCTCCTGTCCTGACTGAAGGAAGGGAAGACGACACCAAAGCCTATTCCAGTATCAGTCTTCGATCCTTCAGTACAGACTACGACAGTCCTCATGATCAGAGGCACGTACCAAAAACAGGGAGAAAGAGGGGGACACCCAAGAGGGAAATGAGCTCTTCTTACAAACAACGGATCAACCTACAGAATGTCACACGAGAGTAACCACCCCTCCCTCCCCCTGGGACCCGATGCGGACAAACTGCCAGCCTAGGAAGAGAGAAGGCCGACATAAGAAGACCGGACCCTGTAACCAAAGGGCTTCGGGAAACTAGGACGATGAATAGTCATAAAAAGATCGTGAATCCTGGGAGATCATGGTACAAGGCACTGAGTCCGGGAGGCAGTGAAGGTAATACAAAAACATGGGTGCAGTCAGTGGCCTCCCCCATGAGTGCAACCAAGGGGGGGCGGGGGTGAGCTGCCCGGGACCCTCCTTTCTAACCAGACAAGCTAAACGGGATGGGTATTTTTTTTAGTGTTCATTCTGGTATTAATGATTATTTCTTGGGTGGCTTCCTTAAATTTGAACACTATATACCTTTTTTTTTTTTTTATTATTAATCTAGATTCTGTTATAATACTTTTAGAACAGCTGTATCTCAAGAATATTTGACAACCCAAATTCAGGCTCACCCCACTTCAATAAAATCCTGTGCCCCACCCCCAACTAGTACATAAAGCAGACACAGTACTGCACAGATGATCTTGAACATTACTTTACCCATGACATTAAAACAAACATGGACCGCAGTGCATATGTCAAGGCCATTATACAGTTTGTTGGGACGAGCGGGAACGATGACGTCACCTGAACTACACACACCGCATCATCTCATGCTAATCTCGGTCACTCACGCTTGTATGTATACCACTGTGGAATACATTATTATATTCCAAGATCGATTTGGTAGATAGATGTGGTATATATATATTTTGTTACTGGCCAGGCTTAATTTTGTCATTACTGCGAACTGTCCATTTTCATCTAACGTATGGTGCGTTTTGTAACAAGCTTTATATTACAGTCATGTGAGGGCAGTGGTTTATATTTTGATGTTTTGTGACGTGATGTAGAGGCACACGTATGGTGCATGGTGTGGAAAGTTTATGGTTGGTTACGTGATTCTGGTGTTACGGTGTGTTGTGGGCTGCATATGGTGGATTCTGTGATGGCTTAATGTGAGCAGTCGGCACCCCCCCCCCCCCGTCTCTCTCTGTAACAACTAATCCCCTTCAATACGATTTTTTATTGTACTATCAGAGGATTTTATTGCTTGTGAAAGTGTCTTAGTTGTAAAAGATAATTGAGCTCCTAATTCACCCAGTTCGAAAAAAAAAATCTAAGTGGAGTATCAACGTCAATAAGTAGCTAGGAGGTGGTGGAAAAATACATCAAACACAACTCAGTGGATCTAACCCACCCCCTCCACTATCCCTCCCTATCCACAGGTGGTGTGAGGGTATTGATGTATTGGAGCTCTACACTTACACCACGACCGTACAACCCCCCCACATCACTACCGTCATACAGTACCCAGCACCACCGCTACACAATACCTTATGTCATCACTACTACATGATATCCAGCACCATCACAACACAATATCCAAAACCACCACCACCAAAAAAAACACCATCACCACAATACGTACACACACCACCATCACCACCACCACCACCACCACCACCACCCAGAGTACAACCACTCCCTACACCTACAGCAACCTGTCCCCTGAACCACCACAACCAACACAGCACCCAAGACTACACTCCACACACCACATCAACCAGCTCACAGTCCGCATACCACACCAGCCACCACCACACAAAACGCCACATTATCCACCCCTAACACCAAACATTCCCAGTGCAACATGGAGAGGAATAAAAGCCGTCCCCACGACCAGTCTGAAAGTTATTAATTTCCCTCCACCTTGTAGAACCTTCCTCACCTCTTCACGTCACCCCTCACATCGACCTTGCCGTCCTTGCACTACCTTGCCCCCTATTCACCCATACCCACATGTCCTACGTGCCTCACACCTGCCTACCTCCTCAGCTTTCCACCAATACCGTGCTGGACACGACGAAGATTTTACCTGACCTTCAGACATCTACTTGGTCCAAGAGAAAGAGAGAACAGTTTAAAAAGCTTTCAGGAGGATGATTTTGACAAAATTTTGTCGAAATCGGAACGAAAATGGTGTTGCTAACCTTGCCAAGAGATGTTGACCTTTAACCTATTGTTCTCGTAAACAATACTTAATCCCATAGTTGACCTCCAACCCCGTCACCAAGTTTAGAATAAGATAAAAACGATTTTAGTTATGTAAGTCACAATCACTTTGGTAGTTTGATGTAAAGTCCTGGAGTAGGTATTTAAGGACTTTATTACTGCCACTAACTTTACAGTGAGCCCCTCGTGGCAGCTCGTCCCAGACTGAAACACATCTGGTCTAGCGAGCGTGAGAGGCAAGTTTGATTCAGTGTTTTTAAGATCTAGCAGTGGGGATAGTTATTTTGTTTGCATATGGTTCAAAATTTAACGTTGCTCTGTGACAATGACCGTTAACTTAGTGCTCTTAAAATCGAATTCCTTCATCCTTGTCTTACCCACACACTGTTCACCAAGTTTGCTCTACATTAAATTACAGCCGTACAGTATATGTTGACTTTGCCCTGTGGCCTTGACCTTTGACCTATTGTTCTAAAAAACAACAGGTCGATCTCTTGGCAGATCCTCAACTGCTCTACCTTTCATTAATATCAAATCAAAAGTGCGAGTTACTGTATTTTGTCCATAAACTTCAAACACACAGAAACTGACCTCCCCCCCCCCCACCACACACATGCTGTAGACAAAACCCAGCAAAACATTACACCCTCAAACGGAATAAGACTGATTGATGATAAAAAGGGAATCAGACTTGGAAAATGGCGAAATAAAACCACTTCTAGGTATATTACAGTACAGCATCAAATCGGTGAAAGAAAAATCCATTCAATATTAATGCTTATTTATCAGTCTCTATTGCCATACACCCAAAGTTCTTTCAGACTTCTTTATCCGTACTTCCCACTTCACCCTTTCACTCAGGTAACTGTTTTGTCTGATGAGGTGTCCGAGGAGTGTGTGGAGTAACACGTATGGATCGAGTGAGAAATGATGAAGTGCGAAGGAGAACTGGGGTTGTTCGGGAGATGGCTGATCGAGTTGATCAGAGGGTGTTGCGATGGTTTGAGCATGTGGAATGGATAATAAGCGATTGGTGAAAAAGATAACCAAATCTGATGTGAGAGGTGTAAGGCTGAGAGGAAGACCACGAATAGGATGGATGGACAGTGTGAATTCAAGAGGGATGTCTGTAGTACAAGGAAGAGTGGCTGTGCATGACAGAAATAAATGGATTTTGAATGAACAAATGATAACGCAGCCCTGAGGGGATACTCTCCCGCATTTTGCCTGATCAGCTGATCAGGTCAGGTGCGGGTAAGAGGATGGGTCCATTATGTTGTGGCAGGGGTAAACCAGCTCTGCTGTCGGGTCCTGTTGCAGATGTCACTGATCGCACTGCGCAGTTGACCCTCGTGCGGTGTGGATCTGTCTCTTCTCCCCTTTGGGACTAAGATGTTAATGAATGTTTGAGTGGATGAGTAAATTGGGAGTGTGTCGTCCTGTCTCGGCTACTTCCCTTTCCTTGGGGGAAACAGCCTAGGTCTATAGATAGACAGAACTTTTTTGTTTATTCCTGTGATCTGCCGAATTTACTCAGCATAGGAAGGGGATATTTAGGGGATTAACTGAGCTACATTTAACCTTTCTAGTTCAATGTCTCACCGAAGTTGCAGAAAATCCTTTGAAACTATGAGGAATGAAATATTTCTCTATCTGGATATGGATATGATAGGATGCATTAGGAGACACACATTGAGGTGGTTTGGCCGTGTGGAAAGGATGGAGAGAGAGACTGACGAAGAGAGTGTATGTGCGTGAGATGGAGGGGGGGAGAGGGAGGGGGAGGCCAAGGATGAGATGGAGGGATGAAGTGGAGAGGTACTCGTGGTGTGAGCTGGGAGGAGGGCAGTGAAATGGCTGGGGACAGGGTGAAATGGAGGTGATTTGTTTGTGGCCACCCCTTACAGGATTAAGGCGTCTGGCAATAGACAGATATACAAATATCTCTGGATTAGTGGTTACCCCCTTCACTATGGCATGTTTCCCCTGAGTTTGGTTAAACATCGTTGGTAACAGTCAACCTCCGTGGTAATGAATGTTTTTGCCATGCAGATTTAGCTGAGGTGTCTAAGTGGACAAAAAGAATATACAAGGGAGGTATTATTAAGATCTTAAGAGCGAGCAGACAGGAGAGAACATAAGCGAATGGTTTCAGGCTAAAAGAATTGCATTTCAGTAAGGAGATAGGTAGGGTCCAGTTTAGGAAAATAGTTCTGAGTGAAATAAGTTATGGGATGTAGATGGTGCCCCTTCCATTGACAGCCTCAAGACTGGCTACACAGACATATGACCGGTAAGGGCTGGACATAACTATTGGCTCAGTCATATTTTTTTCCCCCTCCCATTGCACTATGACTATATATTCTTTTTATCCTTTCCTCGAAAATGCTTATGTTAGTTTTTCTATACAGTACGGTACTGCTTGGTGTTCCTGCCAGTTCCACCTGAAGGACTGGTGGGCAGAATAGCACCTTCCTCTTTCTTATCAGTTCTCTCCTAATACGGTAGTCAAGCTACACTCTTAGAGGAGTTGCTTGGCATGGGCCAGCTATTTACTGCAATTATCCTCTTTTCTGATGTTCTAAGAGCATATAGACCTGTTGTGACAGCCTTACACCTCACCGAAGGGCCCCCTTCTTTCCGGGATTCACCCATTTTCAGCCTTTGTCCTATTGCATAACTTTGGTGGTGCATCCATGATGCAGACTGGGGACCACATGTGTGTTTATTGCTCACGTAATGCCACTCAAGGATGAGTGAGGCTGGTCACTCTCATCTTACACGTCAGGATCAACTTGCCTCGCCCCAGACTCCTACGCTCCTCATGGGGCAACACAGGATTAGATGATGATGATTGCGAGTTGCTTTCTCTCTCAACAACTATCCTTAACTTCTACCCACTGTACTTCTAACTTTCAGATGTGGTCACAAACTTTTCAAAGCATTCTGACTGCTCATTTTCAAAAGATTTGCATGTGCTTTTACATGTCTGCCTTGCTCACCTGATGGCAGCTGTCTCCATGCTATGTGATTTCTGGCAACATCTCCGTTTAGTTCCTTAACCCTTAGGTCATTCTGCAGGACCATATCTCAAACCTTAGGTCTATTTCTTGGTGCTCTACTCTCCACATTCATGTCTAAAAATGTTCATCCATTTGTCATCTTCCATATTTTTCCATATCCAGATCTTTCCAATTTTACCTTACACATTACATCATCAATGCCCTCAATTCCCAGCTAATCTTTTAGCTCCCTGTTCATAGGTGTTGTTCAGAGAAGCACTATACTGTTAGCTAATACAGTATTCTAATAACCACAGTATGTTATGCCCTTGTTTTACAATGATGCATTTGAAAAAAAAAATTGCTTAACAATTTATATCAATTACAGTAAAACATGGATTCAATAGAGATACATTTCTGGCCAAGGGTCACCCAACAAAGTCTAAAAAAACAAGTTTCCAGCTCACAGTAAGTGGTTGTCATTTCACTTCACTGCGCTTCACTTGCTAACCATCAAAAATAAGTGTGAAAATAGGTTTTCAACTCACTTAAACTGGTGGTTACTTAACTTCAATGCACTTTCCTTCCTGCTTGAACTCCATCATCACACTATTGTTCCATCACTGACACTAACACACCTGATAGTGATAAGTGCAAATGCCACCATGGAATAAACAAATGACTAGACTCAAACGACGACAACTGTGTAAGTGAAAACAGTGATCATACATCCTTTAGTGAGGCTTCGTATGGGATCATAATCTATAAATATTTAAAAAATAAAAAATGGACCTTTTTTTTTTTTTCTTTTTTTTTTTGCTGTTTATGGGATTCATTGTATAATGAGGGTCTGCTGTATTAGCAAGAAGCAATGCATCATCTACAGTCAGCCTCCATTATATACAGTATATCATGGAAATGGTCAGAGATTTCACTACTTTTTCCAATTTTTACTGAAAAAAAAAAATGAGGAGGACAATGTACATGCATCAGATAAGTCTTCATTTCTTCACAATTCATCATCATCCAGACCTCCTTTCCCACCCTAGGGCAGGGAGAGGAGTAGCAACATCCACAGAGCCCAAGTCTGCCCACTCCATTGGGTCACACTTCCATTCACTCATTATACAAGTCCCCAGAATCCTGGCTCTGATACATAAACGTACCTGAAGAGTCAATCAGAGCGCTGTCCATTTGGCTGGGGCCCTGGGCAGGTAATGGGCCCTCCGAGACTCTCCAAAATGTCTGCCATGATTAAGGGATTTTAGATAGGGGAAATGGGGGACACTTAACCCAGCCAAAAACCCCAGTTATATGGTTACCACCCAACATAGTAAATGGTTTTCTGGGTACAGGAAACCATTTGGCTTTTCACTCGGTGTAGAGACCATAAGGCATCCCTGCATTGAGTGAGTGGATGATGGGTGCCCCCACCCACCACCAAGCAAAACATGATGCTAATAATCATCCTTGGGTGTGTATAATGTTTATTATATTGTGAATACAGAAGTGAAAGAGAGCACACACAGGCATTGTACACATTAACATAATGGCCTCTTTCCTAGTTTGAGGAGGAAAGGTTCCACTTCCATATTTCCTGGAACAAGCTTAATTAACCATTAACTAACACATAATAGTTAAATATATCAAACACTTCCTACAGTGGATTAACATATAAAATTTATTGCCACAGTAGATATTTTGTTAAACAATTGTTCTAGTGAATTTTGGTCTTGTTCTTTCTGCTTTATGGTGAAATCTTACAGGATTCCAATTGTTCTTCTTTAAGTATTGTTCAGCTACAAGATATGACCTTTTGTTCACTAAATTATAAACAATGGAAATACAGCATGTCAAAGTCAAGTGTAAGTGAATGCACACAACTCAAAACTTCACCTGTTAAGCTCTGCATGGCTCTTGAAGCACAGTACAGTATTTCATCAACATATTATAGCTATATAAGAAGGGCAAACACTGACTTCTTTAATTCTAGGACTGAAAGAATTTCCTTTTTTCTTCTAAGATCTACAAGCATTGGGGGGTAAAACCTGACATGAAGGCAGGCAGTTCAACTCAGCAAGGTGGATTTTGTTAACACTCATCCTGCTTCCCTGAATCTGATGCAAGGCAAATTACTTTCCCCCTTGAGTGGCAAGCTGTTCCACCCAAGAGAATATACAATGCACAGAAAAAATACATGGAGAAAAACTGAGGAAAAATAAAGATACCTTCTCTTGCCTTGCACTTTGAAACTGTATAAGAACATGACAGTAAAGCCATGATCGCAATGATTTAAAAAATCTATCCTTCCTTGTTCAGTCCTCCACAGAACCAGGGAACTTATTTACACTGAGGATTGAGCAACATGTCCTCGTCAGTCGGGAGTTAGTGAAGATCTCCACAAACTGTGACTCTGACTCAGCTCTGCCCTCAACTGGTCATTTCAGGGAGGCTGATACTGTGTTTACATCACTCCTACAGTGGACTTACATCTGTAAATTCTATGGTGATGTCTTCCTTGCTAGTCAAATGATAAGCCTCTGGATGTAAAACAAAACAAAAAATCTCTACTATGATACATGTACATACATACAGACTGGACTTAGTAACTAAATCAACTCATTGTAATCACATTGAGAAGAAATCACCAATCATCACTTGTACATACTGTTGCAATATTTACAAATTATATTGTAAATTGTTTGCTATATCTATTTCATAATTGTAATCATAGGTCTCTCTCTCTCCCTATCAAGAAAAAATCAACACAAATATTTACAAAGTCCAGCTTCCCTAACGCATTTTACAGCTGGTGTTACAATTAAGTCTTATGATCAAAATATTGTTCCAAAAGGCCGTGAAAGTGGGCAAGACGTACTGTACATTTGAGAGAGAACTGGCATGAGCAAGTGTGTGATGATTTTTGTTCTGAGCATTTAAGTGATACATTTTGCTCTTGAGGTTTGTTTGGCTTCCTCCTCTCACCTGGGTTGTGTTTGTGGCCAGTGTGTGGGGAATTACCTTTGTGGCCAGTGTGTGGGGAATTACCTTGGCCAGTTTAACCCATTCAATACAGCAACACTGATTAGTTTCTTCTATCTGCTGACAATTTTACTCATCTTAGGATACACTTTTGAACTGGAAGGGTTAGATGCAGCTTCCATTAACCTCATCACTACAAATGGTCTTGAATAAGTTGAGTACAATCATTAGGAGCAGCAAGAATAAACTGTCATCATGGTGGAGTCCAGTCTCACCAGGGATCTTGATTTCTTGACCTCTTCAATTTAACATTTTATTTTTATACCTTATTCTTGCCACCTCCAGATGATTTTATTCAGCTCATGAGCAAATTTATTAAAAGGGTTTGCGAAACCTCTATCTGTCCCTTTCAATTCGAAGTCTCTCTCCTAAGTTTAATAAATCTGTCTGGAGATTGTGAGAAAAAAAAAAAAGTTACCAGAATGAAGGGGTTGGTGTAGGTATGTGGAGAAAACCTCAAACAGTGATCTGGTTGGCTGCTGATAAAACGACAACTTGCACATAGCCTTTTTCCCAGAGAGGATTTCTAGTGTGATGCTCACTTTCACGGCGCCAAATAAAAAAGGTGTTCTGGAACACTTTCTCATCTAGGGCTGGAGGAAGAGAAATAGAGTCAGACAGGAGTGAATATGAACATCTGGTATCCTACAAAGAGAAGAGGAAGATAGTACAGACAGAAAAGTGCTGACACTGTACATACACCCAGCACGGCTTAATAGGTAGAAAAAAAAATCTTGACTTTAATACAAGCACCCCATTTTGTCAACACCCAGGAGCTATATACGAGGAGGTGACAGCCGGAAAATGACAAGCTCGTATTTCTTCCTCTCCCTAACACCCACCAAAGATTTGCTGCCGGGCTGTGAGATACACTAATCACCACCACTCCTCCTTACACTGTCTCAGCAAACCTCATACACCAGGTATCAAGCTCTATAACATCAGACTCTAGTGTTAACATGGATTTTATTCTTACATGAATTCCTTAGTTTACTTGGCAAGCCTCCTCTCAGCTTCCCCTCTTGTCCCATCCCACCCCCCAGCTTTTTTTTATTTTTTTTTATTTTTTGGGGGGTGGGTGGGTTTATTTGACAGGCGCTGGGTAGGTGGGGTTCATGGGCTGGTGATGGTTGCTGGCCACCCAATTGCTGAAGACGTCTCTGTGGAGGAGGAAATACCCATTAAATTTCAAGCTGATGGCATGATCATCATAACTGTTTCATATAAGATGAGTGGAACTGGAATGTGGAGAGCAAGAAGATGAGTTACTGTGAGTGAGGTGGAGGGAGAAAGGGTGGGGAAGACAGATGAGGTGGGGAAGTACAGTGCTCCCTCCTTTTTTGCAGGTGTTATGTCACAGAGATTCCCACAAATACCAGATGTCAGCGAATACTGGTCATGCCCACCAAAGAGACCCTGCAGTAGCTGTAAGTCTACATGGTTACCTAATTAGTCTCTGCATTGCCTCAAAATATCATCAGGCATTAGACCTTATACTGTACTGTATAGAATATTATATCCTAAGCTAATAATAATTGTCAGCATAATACCCACTATGAGCCACAAAGTAATTTTCTTGTCTATTTCCTCATGGTATGTATGACCATTTCTGTTCTTAAACACTTGAGCAGCTGATGTACTGTATTTAACATCCACTAATACGATGTCAGGGAAAATAATTTTACATTCAATTACTAATTGAAATGGAAATACATGAATATAACTACTGTACATGTACAGGAGCTACATATCTTTCACTGCTGCCTTCCTTTAACTAGCAGGCAATCAGCTGACTGTTGTTTGCAACCTTTGATGCACTTTGTGTGGTACAAGCACTACATGTATGTGCATATCTAACCCACAGAATGATATATTTATGATAATGCATATTCATATGAGCTTGCATTATTGCAATCTTGTGGGAATATTGGAATCTTAAAAGTGCTGCAATACATGTGTGACTGAAATGAGTGGAACACATGTTGGAGATTAATATTTACAGTGGTTACATTGTAATTTACTCCATGCCGACTGCACAGTGCTTTAACAATGACACCAATCATGTTAAAGAAATATTTTATGAGACTGATGTCTACCAACTATTCAGCTTTTGTTCAATGTGGGTAAAAAATAATTTTTGAAGACTGACCCTCTGTTCTCCGTAAAATACTGAACCCGGCAAGAGTGGGTCCCGCAAAGAGGGAAGGACTACTGTATATGAATGAGTGGTGTGAGAAGGAGAAAGGGTTGCCTGATGGTGGACAATAGGTTGTGGGTGTCTGGCTATACAGCTGAATGATTAATGGCTCATCTCTCACAGCATGAGTTAGAGGAGAACCTCCTCCATAATATGTTCATTCTAACCTGATACAGATTTGGGTTCAGTTGATGACACTGTGTAGTCTGATTGGAGGATTGATCTGATTCCTAACCAAAGTGACACAGACAGTCATTCTTATCTCATGACTAAGGCTCACAGAATTTCATACAACCACAACCTGGTATTTAAGCTGTAGGAGTTGCCCTGTTCCATCAGGTAAAATGAAATGATAACAGTTCTAAGTATCCTCTTCATGTACTAAGAGTTATGCAGCTGCTTGCACTCAAAATAGTGGGCTAGACAATGAACACATCCTTGTGCCATACTGCCCCCCCCCCCCCTTTTTTTTAGTACAATGATCCCTTGTTATTGCACACTTAGTTATAATGGTTTTCATTATCAATGGAAGATGAAAATCTGCACTCTTGCTGTTACTGCGCATTTTTTGGCTCAAAAACATCATTACTGCACACCTGAGCTAGTTTCTGTTGACAATGAAGGCACAGTGTTTGTGGTTTCTGATGGCACTGAGGGATTCGAAGATGAGGTTCTGCTCGAGTAGTTACTTCTATGTGGTGGAGACCACTAACTCTCCACCTCCTTGCCTCAGTGCCCTTTACCTCATGCCCATCTCAAGTCTCTATGGTATATGTTTCTTCCTTATTGTGGCCTTTTCATCACTTTATGTTAACCATGCCTATGTGCATTTCTGATACTTACAATAACAGTATACAGTAAACCCTCGCTTTACTGTACCCCACTAGACTGGATATTGGATTTAATGAACACTGTGAGGTCCCCGGACAAACTGTCGTACACACCAGATACCATCTGGTAAATGGGAAAAACCACACAGACCTTCCAACAACTCTGGCCTACCGGATGAAACTGGACCACTGCCTGGATGCAGGATGAATCTGAACACAGTTACCAGGCTGGTGGTGGCTTTTTCCACTTGCTTTGGGCTAATCATGAAGAAGTGCTATGACAAGAGTGTGAAACACATGAACAATGGGTGTATTTTTCATTTTTATAACTAGAATACGCAATTTAACCCATTTAATTTCCATTATGTGCCTGAACTCCCACTTCAAGGGGGGGAACATCGAACTTACTGGCTTATCATCTTCATCAAATCAGGCTTCCACGCAATCGATTCAGTACAGAAAGGGTTTACTATATGTATATTTGTAGGGTCTAAATTGTTGTAAAAGGGAAAATTTGTTGTTGTAAAAGGGATGCCTGGTACCAACTAGAATAAATACCATAGGTTCTGTGCTTCCCTTATCATGTGCCATGCTCGGTACCAAATGTGCAAGATAACCAAGGGATCACTGCATATTCTTCCTGCTACAAGATTTCATACTGCTTCGAGTTCCTTGGTACTGGGTTTAAGAAAGTTTTATTTAGCCCTTCTATTTTCCAATGTCTATCATAAGTTGAATAAAATAATCTGAGGATGACAAGGATTAAAAAAAACTACTGCATCACTGGACAGATGGGGTTAGCATGTACAGTACAGGTATTCACTATATTGGTGATACTTGACACTGCACCAATGAGTAACTCAACAAACAAGCACTTCTGTCCCTGTTTGGTACAGTGAACTTTCCTCCCTCAACACACTGATCTCTTCTGAGCTCTCCCAACTTGACTTACAGCTGAGTTTTGTCTACCTCTACAATCTCAGCAATATACAGTACAATCCCAGTTAACCTGACAGCCTGGGGAATTTACCTTCCCGGTTACCAATTTTTCCCGGATCTCCAATATGTATTCTTAAACACAGGCTATATCACTGCAGTATATACAATACCACTCGTATCCAGGACTCACTAACAGATTCCATTTGAAACATATTCTCCTCTTATACACACCCCACAGACATAACACATGTAACTACAGTGTCTTGCATTAGTGTATGTCCATCTTCGAAGATGCATAAATTCATCTTAAAATGCATTTGCACTAGTGAAAAAGATAAAATCTAGTTGACAAAAATGAAGGTATATATTGTTGGATAAAATTACTGTGCTAGCAATTCCTATGTATGTACTTTCTTACCTGCAAAACAGCTGAGTGGCGAGTAAGAGGTGGAGTGACAGCAGTCAAGTGAGGCGTGGGAAGGAAATTAACTAGAAAACGACCTTGACAGGAAATGCCTTCACTTCACGTCACCTGACTTCACCCAGTCTCATGTGATGTGTGACTATCCCACACAGAGGTGGCCATTCAAAGTGGTGCACACTGTCATATTTTTATTTATATATTTGCCAGTCCACGAATTTTTCTGATTTGAAAATCCCGATTACCTAGATACCAGACATCTGGACTGTACCGTGTATACTTGTAAGTTACTTTGCCTTGTCCACTTTAAATTGAGTGCAGCTCCTTTTTGGAATTAATTTCCTGTAGCTCAATGGCAGATTAAGACAAAACTAAAACTATACATCCTTTCCATTGCATTACTCAGTGCTCAGCATCATATTCAAGTGTTCATCGCTTATTATCATACACCATTTACAGATGGCAATTTTAATGCCAAGCTGATGAGGACAAAGTATAGGTATAACAGTCTATCATTAACAATTCATATCTGCATTACAAATCATTAGTTTCTCTTGGATACTTAGTTCATAAACAACAAAAGTTACTAAAGTGTAATAGAAATATAACTACAAAAAATGGCTGCAATACTTTATCATCACCATCATCAATTATCATCCTAATTCAAATTTCCATCTAAAAGGTATCGTGAGGTATGATCCACAAATGTGAGAAAGCACAGAAATGGAAAAAATATCAAGTAGCATGCCCCCTACAATGAACCACCCAATTCCTTATACTGAACAGTACATCAATCATTCATTCATTTGGCATCCTGGCTCCACCCCACATGCACAACAATTCACTTCATGTACTATCACAGTCACTAATTTCTTTACCCCCCTGGTGAGAGGGAAGTGGAGGACATGGCTGGAGAAAGGATAGGGGAACAGATACTGGCATCTAATCACACACACACACACACATTACTCTCTTTTCTATCGCTACTTCAAGGGTCACTGCTCCTCTGAACTGTCTGCTTGCATCCCTCCACCACTACGGCGGGTGCGTTGCACCCATCTAGCGACAAACTCTCATACCTTTTCAGTATAATTCTAATGCAAGAGTTCATCGTTACTCCCAGTCCTTCATGTATACAACTAGTCAACTCTGGAACTGTCTCCCTGTCTGCCTTTCCAACTGCCTATAAACTCCAGTCTTTCAAATGCAGTGTGTCCAGGTATCTCGAATTGAACAGATCTTGAATTGGGCTCTCAGTTACATTGTTTTCATTTTTCCTGGAAAGGAACAATTTTCAGGCTCCTGGCCTTTGGTTCCTTCTTCCTTTAAAAGACATTTTCCATTAGCTTCCCCTTACATCAATCTTATCATTCACCTTCTTCTTGCCAGGGGGGTTAAAGAAACTAGTGATTGTGACAGGACGCCATCGTTTCGTCTTCGTTTTTGAAGGCTCCAACATGCATGCATCAGCCTTGGTAATGGCAGCTCTCCATGCTGCTTGATCTATGGCAGCTTTCCTGTTCAGTCCCTTAACTCTGAGGTCACACTTAATGACCTCGTCCCACGTCTTTTTCAGTCTACCCCTTGCCACCCCACCCCCAATATTAATGCTTTTCACTTTCTGCACCCAACTATCATCCCCTATCCTCTCCACATGCCCAAACCTCCTCAATTTACCTTTCCCCACCACAATACCAATACACTCCAGTCCCATCCTAACTCAATTCTTCCATTATAAACCCAGCCCCCTCAAGCCTTGCATGCAGGGATGCACTGCACATCCACCTAATCATTGTCATTTCTGTACATTTGAGCCTGTGAATATCCTCCTCCTTTACTGCCCAGGTCTCACTACCATACAGTCCTAACACATGATGCATAACAAAGATTCCTTAGCACGTAGGAAGAGCCCTCTCAATGTCAGGAGAGGCAACAGCTCCCTGAACTACTTCCAACCACTTCTCACACTAGCCACAGAGATAGCTCCAGCTCCACCTCCAGCAAATAACATGTCTCCCAAATAACAAGACTCTTCCACCCACTCATGAGACTCACCAGCAAGTTCAATCCTTTCACACCTGACAATCTCCATCTGCTCTCCCCGACACGCTGCACACATAAAAATTAGCATTCTCTCACAGTCAACCTCTAACACCACTATATCTCTTATGAACCCACTAATCACAAACACTGCAAAGATGAAATTAATTCCCACGCCTTTGTGGCAAATCTTTAAGGATACTACAGTCATCCTATTCAATCCCTTATCAAGGCTTTAGATTCCTCAACCTCCGTAATTCACTATCTCTCACAATCATTTACCACTTCCATCCACCTCCCTTTTTCCTGGTCTACAATGCCTTCGTCCACCTTCAACACCACCTTATCCATGTCCACTCATTCTATAATCTCCTATATCCCACATCAAACCACCTCTCTACACCACATCTTTCATGATTTGTTCCCATACCATCCACTCTAAACTACTTACATATATCGCTAATTATTAACAGTTCCACTTCTAGTTCTCTTACTCCTGACTCTTTACTCACGCCAGGTAAAAATCACATCTCCATACAATGATGTGCACATGAACACACCTTCATGCCTTCTTCAGAGATGATGTATACAGATGATGCTGGGTAGTCTGCTTCTGCATTCTGGTTCAGAGTTTTGTGAATATTTGTGAGCAATGCAATGGGAAAGTGTGTATGGGCAAAAGAATAGCCATGGTTGTTAAGAATCAAGGTTAATGAGTGTGGTGTGCCTGTGAGTGAAATGAGATGATTTGGTTTGAGTTAAAGTACCTCACTGGGGCAGGAGTAACAGAAGTATATGTGCACAGAAACTGGCGAGCAGAGTAGCTCAAGGAAGAGATGATGGCCTGTCAGTTTAACATACAGGTGAGGCTGGTATGACATGACAGTGGAAAGTCAAGAGGGACACTAAAGGGAGACTAGTGGAAATGCAACTGTCACAGAATGTGTGTAGTTACACACAGTGGATAGAATGGGGTACATGGAGGTTTGTGAAAGAAAAGGAGTAAGGAAGTCTACTTATGAAAGGGCACAAGAGCACATAAATGGTATAATCATATAGAATGGATTTTGACTGGGTAGTAGTAGTAGTAGAACAGTAGTAGTAGTAACAGTAGTAGAAGTAGCAGTAGCCATACAAACCCACCAACCACAGGCAAACAATCACCCCTGCAGGGCCATCCCATGCAGTGAACTGATGTTCCCGTGTGTCAAAATCAGGTGTGGGGAGGAGTGTACAGGTTAGGTTCTTAGATGGATGCCACATTTGCGCCTCTCCACCCAGATAACAGTAGCACCATGATAGCTCCACATCACCCCATCATATGGTTACCACCCACCATTGTAAATGAAGTAGTTTCCTGGGTTACAGAAAACCATTAGGCTTGTCACTCAATGTAGAGTCACCAAAGGAAAAAGTGGGAAGCACTATATCAAGAGAGTGGATGACAGTCTGACATTCATCAATCACTCACTTGATGTGGCAGCCATCACCTACCACTCAGGTGGTGAAAAAAATATATGAGACTGAGTTTAAAAGGGGGAAGAGATGTGGAAG
Source organism: Birgus latro (assembly GCA_018397915.1). NCBI lineage: Eukaryota > Metazoa > Arthropoda > Malacostraca > Decapoda > Coenobitidae > Birgus > Birgus latro. The sequence continues at coordinate 36,428 of JAGKTI010003557.1, forward strand.
GCCAAGAAAAAGATGTATGGATATGATAAATGAATGAGTGAAAAGGTGTGGTATGGAGGTTGTGGAAGCTATAGAACTGAACAGAGACTGAAATGAAAAGATGAACTATGTATGAAGATGCACATGAACTGGGCCACAACTCCATTTTCTAACTTGGTAGCTGATGGGATGACTCAATCCCACACATGTATGTAATGCAACAGAAAAAATGCAAATGGGGTTGTTTTAAAATGAAGCCTGGATTTTGAAGACTTGGCTGATTATGAATAAATGATTCATTTGGTGGTGGGTTAGTGCCCCACCCCGTAAAAACAACTAACTAAAAATACGAACAGGAAGCCTCGGACCAGGACTGACCAAAAGTTGACGACAAAGGAACTGACAAAGGACGAGATAAAGATTGCGACCTGGAATGTGAGGGGTATGAATGATGAGGTGAAAGAGAGAGAGATTGTACAGGTGCTTGAGAGTGCGAAAGTGGATATATGTGGAATAACTGAAACTAAATGGCGAGGTGAGAGTGTGAGAGAATGGGAATATAGGTGGGGTATATGTGCAGGAGTGGGTGAGAATGAGAGGGCGAAAGAGGGAGTGTGTATTGTTGTGAGCAACAGGTGGAAGGAGAATGTAAGAGAGTATGGATCAGTTGGGTCAAGGATTGTGTGGGTAAGAGTGAAAGTTGGACTACAAATGTGGGCAATTGTGTGCGTGTATGCGCCAACGCAAGATCGTGTAAGTAGAGTGAGAAGAGTTTTGGACAAATGTGGAAGCCTGCTTGGAAAAGTTTGAAAGGAATGAGAGTGTTTCTGATTGGAGATATGAATGGAAAAGTGGGGAATGAGAAGGTGGATGGAGTGGTTGGTGAGTGGGGTGTGCCTGCAGAGATGGATGAGAATGGCAGTGCTTTAGTGGACATTTGTGCCGGGAGGGGGTTGGTGGTAGTTAATACCCTCTTCAGGCACAAAATGATCCATAGGTATACATGGCGAGTGGTGAGAAGAGACGACGGGGGAATGAATGAACGGAAGGCAATGATTGACTATGTGTGTGTGGATGAAAGGATGAGAAGATGTGTAATGGATGCAAGAGTATATAGAGGTTGGGGGAGTGGACTTTCTGACCACCATTTGGTGGTGGCCAGAATCAGAGTCCAAACAAGATGGAGGAAGAGAAGAAGGGAAAGACAGGAGGAAGTATGTGTTACAAGGAGGGTAGAAAAGTTACAAGAGGATGAAATAAAGGCTGAATATAGAAGGGAAGAGGAGGAGCGATTGGGTAAATATAGATTGGAGCCGATGGGGGACGTGGAGGGTGTGTGCAAGGTATTCACGGAAGAAATCTGTGCAGCATGTGAGATGGTGTGTGGGGTGAAGAGAAGACGAAAGGGGGTTCAGGGAACAGCATGGTGGACTGAAGAGGTGAGAGAGGCTGTGGCACAAAAGAAGAAAGCATATAATGAGTGGATGAGGAACAGGGGCGACGAAGAAGCTGAGAGAC
>JAGKTI010003557.1:42932-56707 GCA_018397915.1 Birgus latro
CTTTAATAAATACCTTCAGTGTGACAGGCCTTTCCTATGATGAACAACAAGAGTCTGGTAACAACAAGAGTTAATTAAAAAGGACATGACTTAGAATATGTTAAAGTGTAGATATACCCCTTACACAGGATGGTCTATTTCAAAAAACAAGCAAGGATGGGAAATGTTTTGACTCTAATTTACAAAACACAATCAGCAAAGAGGTAAAAATATCAAATGTCTATTTTCACCATCAGCAAAGAGATAAAAATATCATACTTCCTTCCTCCCACCATAAATTTCAATGACATAAAAAAAAAATACCTGGGGTTTGTCTTCCCATTCATAATCTCAGGTTCAACTTCTTGATTCCCAGTGACATCCCTCTTTAGCTTATTACTGCTGCCTGAAAATTTTACTCAATTCGGAAAAGGCATCTGGTGTTCTAAGGATTTTATTAAAGCTTTACTTACACCTTCCAGTTCGAAAAGGCTATCTCAAACTGAATAAGGTTGTCAGGAGATAGCACTGAGAATTGAGAGAGAGAGAGAGACAGACAGAGAGATATCCCTTGACTTAATTGGTTAGCCATTCGAATCCAATAACATTTTCTAGTTAAATCTTCCTACCTCCAAATAATTATACTCTTTCAAAGGGAGATGAAGAACTGGACAGATCAGATAAAGCTTTCAATAATCCCTATAATAAGAGAGGTTTTCCCTACACTAAACTGTAAATCATAAGTAGCAAGAATTAAATGGAAAAAATAGATCACAGTACTGAATGGGCTAATATCATCAACTCATCTGGCACTGTTACTGTTATCAATCAAGAAGCTTGGTTAATTCTAAAGTTACTATTAATGAAGGTAGAGTTGCAGTTAATGACAAGGCAGATGCAGTTAATATTACTTGAGATATTACCAGTAAAGGCAATAAAGTTACAGTAATGCAGCAAATGAAAGTGAGCAAGGCTTCTGGTTAATTATATATAGTCATTACTCATGCACTGAAGACAGGCGGTGTTGGGGTACAGTACTGGGTTATGTAGGGAGGTGGGGTGGGGCAGGATGAGGTTAGCTGAGTTGGGATGGGGTGGGGTGGGGTGGGGTCGATAGGCAACGGGAAGGGATGGGGCAGGGTTGATGGGCAATGGGATGGGGTGGGGTTGATGGGTGATGGGATGGGGTGGGGTGGAATGAGGTTGATGGGTGATGGGATGAGATTGGGTGGGAAGGTATCAGAAAAAATTAGCTGGGATCAAACTTGGCAAAACGTTGAAGGGGGTGGTAGAGTGGGGGCAAGGGTGTGGGTACACTTTTGGGAGGGATGGAGTAGGAGGGGTAGAGGAACACCTTAAGGTGGGGTGGAGGGCAGAATGAGGTGAAGTGGGGTATACCTTAAAATGAAGTGGGATCGGATGGGGTGGGGTGGGGTGGAATGCAGTGGGGGGAATGCATATACCTAATGATGGAATGGAGTAGGTGGAAGTGGGGAATGTTTGTATACCTTAGGGTGGAGTGGGGTGGGTGGGAGTGGGGAATGTTTATATCCTTTAGGTGGAGTGGGGTGGTGGTCAAATAATTTGGAGTGGTGTGGGGGTGCAATGGAGTGGGTTGGCAAAGAGGGGTGTCAGTATATCTTAATGTGGGGTGGGGAGGGATGGGCTGGAATAGAGGGGTGGGGTATGCCTTCAGATGGGGTGGAATGGGGTATGGGGTGGGGTATACCTTCAGATGGGGTGGAATGGGGTGTGGTAGGGGGGTGTGGGTATACCTGGGTCATGTAGGGGGAGGTGGGAGCCATGGGTGCCAGGTGGGGCTGGGGCGTGCCTGGCTGGTGGGGACCCTGTGAACCGGGAGGGGGCTGGGGGCCCAGACTGGGGGCTGACATGGGGGGCATGGAGCCATGGGGAGGCATCATGGGGGGGCCTGATGGTGGCATGGGCTGGGACATGGGTGGGTTCATCATGGGGGGAGGGGGGTCGGCCATGAGGGAGGAGAGGAGAGGAGACTTCTTGGCCAGGGGTGACATCTGCTGGGCTGTGGGCTGGCCAGGCAGGGGGGCGGAGGTGGTGGGGGGGTAGCCAAAGCCGGGGGTGAACTGGGGGTAGCCGGGCCCTCCGAAAACACCCTCACCCTCACCACCCTGTAACACAAGCGCAGGGTCATGCCAACCTGCCTCACTCCACGTGGCATTGCATCACATCACTCCACACTCATTACTGAAGCTCAGGCATCTAGTTGCTTGTGGTTACAGCTTTGTCATACTACAGATTAGTCAGTCATATTGTTACTGTTTGTGGGCAGAGATTCGTCATAGCATTCTGACTTAGTCAGACTGTTGGAGCTTTATCACAGCAGCTCAGTTCTATGGCTGAAAGCAATGATACATTAACATATCTATGAGTCTATGTCCATCTGGTACCCTATAGCCTGAAATATGGTTCCCTTAGACTGATTAGACTAAATGTCTGTGAAAGCATCTGTTGTGGGTAATGACACAATATAGTGCATTATGGCCTACCTATCTTCATGCATTTCTCTATTCTCTTATGGGCAATAAAATACTGGATGACAGATGAATGGGAAAAAAAAATACTAAGTATGAATGCTGAAAATTAATGAGCATAAAGTTATGACTTGAGTAAAGAAAGCCTTTTGTTGGATGTTGGGCTCCAATCCCTTCTATCCTATCCCCCCCCCTTTTTTTTTGGGGGGGGGAGGGGGGATTTACAGATGATTTTATCAACTTAAGACACACCTCTTGCAGTGAGGGGTTAATGAAGACTCTGAAGAGTTTCCCATAAAGTTACTAAAACTGTTTGGTGAAATCAACAGTAGAATACAAAATACATCATCATCAGAGTGAAATGGTTCAATCATGCAGATGACCAACTGTCCAAGACATCATTATCAATACCTTCAGTAAGAGTACAGTATTAACTCAAGCAATGCTGTCATACAAATTATATTCTTGGTGTTTCTAAATTATTTTCTTCGGTTTAGGAAACTTGTTGAACAAAAGAGGTTTATAGAGCCTTCATTAACACCTCCATGACCAGAAACGTCTCTTAAACTTAAAACAATCATCCATAAGTAGGAAGAGAAACTGAAAACTACTGTATGGTACTTCACTAGACTGAAGGGGTTAAATACAGCCATATACATTAAGTCCTTTTTATCATATTAACCACCCTATTTTGACACTAAGACCACAGTCCATAACAGGAAAACAGCTTAAATTTCATCGCTACCTGGCAAGTTTCCCTTAAATTATCGTACCAGACACAAAGGAGAAACCTTGCTCTACTGGAATGCACGTCTGACTTAGAGGAAGGATTGCTTAAAAGAAAAAAAGAGAGAGAAATATGCCTATATAACTTGGGTTCTGGGTAATCAAAAATTTGTTATAATCTGCTCTAGTTGCAATGTAAGGAAAGCGTAACCCCCTGGATCTGGTGATGTATATTAATAGTTCGTCTTGCTGGCTACTTCCGTAAAATTTTATTCAACTCATGGGAGACTCTGCAAACTGGAAGGGTTATACACTCCCTTCACTGACTTGTTCACTACAAAATATCTTCCCTAAAATAAATAAAATCAGCTATATGTGGCAAGAGTAAACTAACAGAACATGTCACAAGATTCAAGGGTTTAATGAACTAAACCAAAATGAAATCCATGATTCAGTCAACAGATAGGGTACTTTCTGGCCGTGTGTCACATAATAAACAACAAAGCAAGTCCAATTAACCAAACATCGATTATAATGTAGGTAAGTCCTTGCTACAAGCCACCTTCCAACGTTCTTTTGTACCACAGAGCAAATTACAGAATGATTCTCTGTTACAAGTTCCAGTTCAGTACTAGCTACATTGCTGATTTTCCAGTTTCTCCAAGTTTATGTACCAATTACTGTAACGCATACTGAGAAATTTGAGATGGCTTTTAAGGGGATGTGTCTACTACCCTACATGGCATCCCATGACAGGTGAGAAATGAAGAAGGTTTTCTTGGGCTAATTTTGAGTTAAAAAAATGCTATGTCAAAATCGTCCCAATCATCAGCCTTTAAAGAGCTAAGATTACAGATGAATATTTGGATGAATTATGATGGAGAATGCTTTTGTCAATAAGGTCAGCAGTAACTAGCTCTGCAACCTTTGAGAAGTGAACAGATATTGATGTGACATTTAGTACACACACAGTTTAAGTTTTTCACACATTTCCTGGAACACCATGTATATTTCAAGGACCCCAAAATCCTGACATGCACATCCCTACGGAAAAATAAAGCTTAATACTTTCACTGTAGTTTGTGCACATGGATATTTTAATTAGGATACCATTAAAAGATTTTGTTCAGCTAAGAGAATTCCTGGCAGTTTTAAAATTTATTCTTGCCACCCCCAGATGATTACAAATATTTTCAGCTTTGGGGAGATCTTTTGTAGTGAAGGGGTCTATAAAGCCTGTATCAACCCTCTCCAGTTTGAAATCTCTCTAAAACTAATTAAAACTGCATGGCGTTGGCAAGAATAAAATAAATACATCATGGTACTGAAGGGGTTAAAGGAAGAACTGTGAAGCTAACCTAGTGTACTGTGGTGTGAAACAGAACACCGAACCACATCTTACCTTCTCGTTATAACCACATGGATCCTGTTGACATGCATAATAGAGGAGTGAATGAAAGCAGGATGAACACAGGCTTCAACTTCGTCAAGCTAGAGCTAATGAAACTGTCAACTGTCATGATATACTAGGCAAGCCTAGTTATATAAAATTAAAAGATTTACCGTCATTTGTTTTGTCTTGTGTCTGAAGAAAGAGGAAGGGATATCACAGCATGCAGTTATTCATATATACTTTTAGGCAGCATAAATTGGTCCCAACACAACATTATGGTACTGGTATGTGGTACACCCAATACTCGGTTAATGATAAAAGGAAGCTGAAGAACCCTCTAAGAACAAACAATTACATTATAAGTCTAGATTCCTCCTTACACTGCAAAAGCAAATGAGGTTAACTGATTCTTGCAAGGTAATTGATCTGAAAATAGTAGAGATCACCACACAGTGTAGCACAATATAGTGCTGATACTTTTAGCAGTAAAATTAACTATGAACGAATGTGGCAAAATGGCTCAAACACTTAATAAGGGAAGCTTAAGCACATGTAAGAATATGGATATAATTCTGTGGTACAGACTGAAGTAATCTTTCAGCACCCTAAAATTTACAGTGAAAACCACCTTGTAATGGTAACTTATGTTTACTCAAATTTTCAATAAAACAGGGCTGAATATTAAGGCATTTGCACTGTAATCACTAGACCTCTTGGAATCTGAGGCAGGTGTCACAAACAAATCACTGCAATTTAACAGATCAAATGTCATAAAGCTGTAGGGTAACACTATATACCCAACAGTTACATCTCTGCCAGTCTGGAATTGGTGGAAAAAGCTCACTGCAGCTGATCAGTCGTAGGTCTTCTCTACAGATATTCCATCCATCCATCCATCATCTAATCTTATGTAGCCCCACAGAGGAGCGCAGGAGCCCAGGGCTAGGCAAGTTGGTCCTGACATTTAAGATGAGAGTGACCAGCCTCATTCATCCTTGAGTGGCATTATGTAAGCAATAAACCCATCTTTGGTATAAACCATCACCGGCTCAATCCGTACCCTTCTTGGAAAATGTGAAGGTACTTCATCTGCTACATCAGCTTCTATGAATACCTTTGGGTTGGATCTACAGTATATAAATCTGCATAAAACAACTGTGCATAACTTCACCCACATCTGTCCTGATTTTGCTGCCTGTCAATGTTTAACTATAGAAGAGTTTTCATAAAGATGTAAAGCAAAGCCTATGGTTACTGCAAGCTACATAAACAAAATAATAATAATAATAATAAAAAAAAAAGTCCAGTCATATGATACTGCAACCTCTTCAGTAAATTTTTTTTCTTATTTTTGTTACCCCAAACTATTCTTCTCAGCTTGCAGCTAATGATTCATAATTTCTGTAATGAAATTAAAGCTAGGAGATTTATTAACGATCTTTTAAGTGCTGACTTCCTGACAAGTTTAGTAATTAATTCTTCATCCAGTACAACTGCGTACTGTACGGTACTGTACTGAAATTTACCTGTGAAATTTAGACTTTTCTCCAACGTGCTAAAAGATGAAGCACTGATCTCTACAATTTTTCAATCAATTACAGCACTTTTGTTACACTACTGGTATATTCTTTTTTTCGTGTGAACAAAGACTGTACTCTCGTCGGTTCAGGAGGCTCTCTAGCAATCCCCTTCTTTGCAATTCATTTTGTATACGACATTTTACAACTCACTTACATGCTATTTATGTACTGTAGTTAATTTTAATATGAACAAAGACTGAGAAAACAGCGCAGAAAAAAATAACTTGCCAAACAATGAGATAAACCAACAAAGGAGCCTCCAAACCCCGTGAGAATGCAACCCAAATTGTTGACACAGCACAATGCCTACTGTCTCTGCACCTCACCTTGGACACCAGACTGGCACGATAGGCAGCCAGAGCCTTCAGGTATTCCTTCTTGGCCGCCTCTGTCTTCTTCTTGTAGACATTCTTGTGATCGGCATCCAGTGAGTCCCACATGGATGCCACAATCTTGGACACCTCACCAAAAGATGCATTGGGACTGGAACCCTTGATGGCCGCCTGGGTGTCTCGGAAGAACAAAGCATAAGCTGACACCGGCCTGTCAACAAAATGAACTATTAGTAAAAATTGACACTCAGGTTCCACTGTCTCATTCCCACCTGAACAAAACTGTCCAGTATTAGCTGAAGGAGAAAACAAGAAGTTGTCTTGACCTAGACAAGATTAATGATGACAATATTAACACTCAAGCTCTTGTTACTCTCAGTTGAACAAAATCATTTGGCATTAACCCACGATACAGAATACAAGAGTTTTCCTGACCATTAAGGGGTTAACTTTTAAGGGCATTTTCTGGATGTGCATATCGGTACATATTCTACCAATATGACAGCATTACTCAGTCACACCACATTATGAACTCATCATTTTATTCTACAGTATTTCATCCTTGGAATACCTCAACCATTAAATCACTTAGGAATATTAGTTAACTATCTCAATCCAATGATGTATTTTCTCTAGTATTTCTTTCTTACTACCTTAAGACAATTTTAGTCAGCTCAGTTTTATTTTCTTTACTTGGAATGGTCTGCCATTTACTTTCAATAATTAAGGTCTTCCTCAAGTAGAAAAAAAAAAATGCTTGGTGGCAGCATGAATGAAATATAAAATATGTCACTGAACAGAAGACATTAACACCGGGAGACTTGTGTCTGAGAATAATTCCAGTACTGTATTGTAATGTACCTGTATTTCAACAATCCATTTTCTGGGCAGGATGTCATTAACGTGGCTGTCACATTGTGCTTCATTCTAGTTAGTGTCAGATGGTTTTATTTACCTGAGATGCCTGCTCAAAAGAGGCTAAAAGTACTGATATATATGTATATTTGATCCAAACATTTCTCTTGATGCAGGTGACTGGTGGTTTCACAATAAGCGTTCATGATTAACAGTTTCTTTCAAAAGCAAACAGTCTTGAATGACAGTTTACATGTTGCATAACTTCCATGCTTTAAAAGATGTTGATAGTAACAGCAGGCATACACCTAAATGAAAACTGACTGAAGAACATTTTCAAAAAGTTCATCCACTGTTTCAAAATGTAAAGACAGAAAAATGTGGTAATACCTTTTTGATCATGTGTATAATGAAGAAGAGTCCCTGGTGAACGTATACAATGAATCTGTCGGCTGCTATCAATAAACTTCTCGAACATTTTTTGTCTTGTTTTCAATGGACACTATATTCATTTATTTTTTGGAATGATCTCTCCATGGCATCCTTGAGTCCTACCCTGGCATCTTTCAGTCCTCACCATGGCATCACAATAACAAGTACAATTACCCTTATCACTGTCTATTCATCAAAACCTAACCTAGATTTTCATAACATAACCCCACCTTATTTATCCTATTTTATGCTAACCTACCCGTATTTATCCTAACCAATCATTTGTTATCATATTTTCCCTGTCTGTTGAAGGATCCTCATCACACTCAATAATGCATTTCTGTTAACCTCTCCACAGTCACAGAATCAATTAAAAGATGGGTAAATATTCGTATAAATTTTTAAGGGATGGTCCTCAGTCTCTTACAAAATTACACTTTCATATACATCGGCACTTGGCAGGGTCATGAACAACTTCAATGACATCTTTTTATCTTAGTCTTGGAACCTCCACCCTATTTTATTCTGTCTATGAAACAAAAGAGTTGGATATGCCTTATTTTTTTCACTGCAAAGGGTTTGTCCTCAGCTGAAAAAGCTTCTATTGGCAGTGGATGTGCTAATGCCAAAAAATTTCACCGGATTCATGTTAAATCAGGACGCAACACAAATAAGCTTCATTTAATATAGCAAAGCATAGCACTGATTACTGGTAGGTGGTGGCAACCATTATCCACTCACTTGATGTAGAGCTGCCTACTTCTTCCTTAGCTTTAACATTCTTTTGCTGTGCCTGCCCTCCTCTCTTCCTATTTCTCCCATCTTTCCTGTCACGTCTTATTGCTTTTCTCTTCTTTACAGGTGGCTTTACATTGAGTGACAAGCCAAATGGTTTCCTGTAAGCCAAGAAACCATTTACAATGCTGGGTGGTAACCATATAACTAAACCATACGTGCTCCCTACGTGTCAACAAGTGGGTTGGTGGAGGGTTAGTGCCCCTCCCTGTAAAACAAATAAATCAAAGTCGAATGGCCACCCTTTATGGGATTATGGCATCTGGCAATACATAGATAGATAGAGAGCACTGATTATTTATTGACTGAAAAAAAATCATTGACACAAGCCTCATTTAACCCTTTGAGATTCAGATGACAATTCTGATCATCATTTCAAATCCAACCTCAGAGATTCCAATGAAGCTTTTAATCATCATTTTAAGAAACTTTTGTAAAATATTCACTATAAATTGCGTTTATGCATCGTAACAAAGAGACTGGAGCATGACGTCACGGAATGGTTGCTCTATGCGTGGCAGGTACTGCACAGCTTGTCTGACTCATGGCTTTATTTTTTTGTCACTTTATTCTTTGTGGATATTTTTCTACAGCAAGGTATAAAATTTTTGGTTTTTGCCTAAGTCGTCAGTCTGACTTTTTATTTTATTTGTGTTCCTTTTTGGAACATACTACGATAAAGTGCAACTATTCAGCTTCAAAATAACATCACAACCAGCATCCTATCATAAAAAGTGTATTTGCACTGACCGATCAAAGAAAAAGATTGTGAAGCGAATATGCTGCCCAGACTAAAAGAAAATTATGCATCTCTTTCCTTTCGCTTTACCGCGCAACAAAATGCAAAAATTACCATAATATATATATATCACTGTAAAGGTAATTTAGTGTAGTTTTGCAAGATTTAAACCAGATTTACATACCTTGTTAAGTTTCTTTTTGCCAAATATTTTTCTACAGCAAGGTATAAAATTTTTGGTTTTCGCCTAACTGCAACTCGTCATTTTGACATTTTATTTTCTGTTTTTGAACATACTACGATAAAGTACTATTCAGCTTTAAAATGACACCAGAACCAACATTCTAGCATGAAAAGTGTATATACACAGAGGGATGAACGAAAAATATCGTGCAGTGAAGATGTGGATCAGCTTGAGAGAGGCTGACCCTTGCACAGACATAATCTGGTTGGCCCAGAAATCTCATAGGGTTAATATAGCAAACCATGGCACTGATTACTTACTGAATGACTAAAAAAAAAAATAATAATCACGTTTTCAATAACATCTCCATACTCTGGCTTTAAAAATCAATAATCATTTGCACCTCATCTTCTGAGTGTAGTGCAAAGAGCAGTAGACTCAAGAATATTTAAAACTATAATTCTGGATTATCTAGTCCATTCTGTACGCTCTTTTAAATTGTATGGTAAGAATTTGGTGCTGAGAAATGGGGGAAATTAATCGCGTGTTGGTTAATAGCGGGGCGGCAACACTACCATCTTCACCCTAAGGAGGAAGAAGTCTGCAATTCCTTCATTTTTTTCACTACTTACTGACTTCTGTCAATCATTCACACAGCTATGAGCGCCACTGGTTAGGCTAACTTAACAGATTTGGTTAGATTAATTTTTCAACACCTTCAAGCGCTCCACGGCTCTTCTCCTTCTTTACTACAGTGTTTAGATCAAGCCTGCCACTGCCAACTTCACTAAATATCGCTAAACTTGCTCTAAAAAAAATAATTTGATGCCGATAATTACAATTATCTCCACCAAATCCCAAGAAAATGGCTATACCATCTGAAATATACCAAAAACTTGTAAGGAATATACAAACGAAAACCAGTTGTCATTCCGCTAAACGTTAACAATTAACGCTATGTGGAGGTGAATATAGATTTTGCGGAAAAAGGCATCGCTATCGGAGTTTGGTCTGGTTTTCCTACGCCTTCGAATATCACTTCAAAAAATAAATGTATATGCTCTTCATTTTTACTTTCCCTGGCCCTCCATTGACTCTCTCTCTCTCTCTCTCTCTCTCAAATTCCACACCGTTTACTGCCTCTATCACAGCTCGAACCAACACTTATTTTCTATTTCTTGCACACTTGAGCTACGAACTAAACTGATATGTTAAAAAGAATGGATAGACATGGTTGGGGAGTAATTCTGTGAGGTATACGTGTGAAGAAATATGGTTAAGGAGTATATAAGTGAAGCATACGAATATGAGATTGGGGAGTATGTGAGCGAAGTATGTGACGGTAGAAATTAATTTTGCGAGTATGCGAGTGGGATATATGAAAATGGACAGATATGTTAACCAGGATGAGATTAGGAAGTATGCGAGCGAAGAATATGACGGCAGAGATTAGTTTTGCGAGTATGTGAGTGGGATGTATGAAAGTGAAGGGACAAAGTTGGGAGATAATGAAGCTGTGAGTGAGGTGACGGGACGATGAAGAGGAAGATCAAAGACCGTATCCTCCCCGTTAATCCTTTCACTATGATGACGCATTTATTTAAATTGGGCTAACATGAAAATATTTTGAATCACCGATAACGTTAAATCTGGATGTGGATGGCATAATGATGGCTATATCAAACCCACCTAGTTCGAAAAATCTATAATCTGGATATTAGTGTCTGTTAATAGCTAAATAAAATATAAATACGCCATCGGATTGTTGGGGTTGAGGCGGCTCGATCCCCAGCACTTTTTTTTTTTTTACCAGCCTATTTTTGTATATTATTCATTCATATTATACTTTATGCACACTACACCGATTTTACGGAGATACACAAACAGCATATAAGAACAGCAAGGTGGAACTGCAAAATAAATCGATAGGGAAAAGGTGCTAAACATCCTCTGCTGACAACAACAGAGGCTCAAGAACTAAGAAGAGGGGAGTTATATTTCCGTAAACTCTCGTCATATTTCCTAGCACTTCCTCCTCAACTATTTATTTTGCATATTATCGCTACTATGCTCTTTATTTCACTTCAAATGGGAAAAATAGCAGACACGACTATTAACGGTAATTTTACGTCATGCATAATTATTACATTCATATATAGAATTCTGAGACGCCGTTTTAATTTTATTTTTTTCCTTTATGTTGAGTAAAATTAGCAGGAACATGAAATAAATAAGAAATACGGCGAATCCTGAGTGTTAAGCCACGTAAACCAACCCCATCCATCCTAAATTCAAAAATTCGAAAGTATGGCCGGAAAAGCTGGCAGTTTGGAAGCAGATGAATATATTACAGGTAGTATAACGAAATATGACTAATTTATCGCATACTCCCTAAAACTAGCCCGGAAAATACTTAAAATGGGATAATTCACTCACCGCCATGTCATACGAACACCCTCCTCTGTACACCGGTCCTGAATGAGAGCTTTAGCGTGTATTCAGTATGGACAGTGGGTATTAGTGTCAAAGTGGTGACATGGGAGCGACTGTTAGGCCTTTGCGAACGAACTATCAAGCCTATGCACTGAGTCGGACACGAGAGAGAGAGAGAGAGAGAGAGAAATACAGTCCTCAGGGAACGAACTACCAATTACGGCCTTCCATACTGTACTTACTATTTTCCCCATAACAACGCTGGGGTAACATGGCGTCCTTACTTTCGCCAGCATTAGGCCTATTACGGTCAATCTGTCTTCATCTGACGGTACTGGGTCACTTCTATAGCTAGCATATTCACTCGTGGCTGCATGAAAGTCGATGGGATCTGGTTATGAGGTAGGAATGAGTCTTCTTGGTTACTAGTCAAATCAACCCTCCACTCGACACACACTTGCCTATCAACTGAGCCGAAAGGGGTTGAGTGTTAGATTACTCTCAGCATCTCCTCCCTTGCGATTTGTTTTGCATCTTAAGCCTTACTCTATTACATTAGGCGATTTGTTTTGCATCTTAAGCCTTACTCTATTACATTAGACTTTTCAATATCGACAGATTGCGTACAAAACAAAGTGATTATTAACGTACCGTACCGTATTTAAAACTAACCATGACAAACCAACACAGATCTCGCTTACCGAACGTTCTTGCATCTCGTCTTTTATTAATTTAATTTATTTATTTTTCCAGGGAACTTGGAAGAAATGTAATCCACGCGGTATAGAAGACCGTAACACCCTTTTCTTGGCGAGTTATCAAGCACTTTACAACCTTCCATTCACTCGTGTTTACGTCGTTCTCATATCGACACAGTCCGCGTCAATAACACTCAACAGGATATCAGAGCTTAGAGAATAAATCTGTACAAAAGAGGTGTTAGGAAATCAATACCACTAAGAGTAAGATCCATAATTCTCCTTCCAAGCATTTTACGTTTCTTTTTTTTCCCCCAATGCGCCTTTTTTTTGTGAAAGGGGAAAGAACTGATTGCTATTTCGGCTACTACTCCCAGACTTTAAGCAGGTTTGTTCGTCTATAAAGCTTGCTAAAGTCTTACACACATACACACACACACATATCTGAGCACATTTACAATTTTATGGCTTAAAATTCAATTAAAGTAACCCCGCTCGGGAAAGTGGGGACTAATCTAATTCGGCCCACGTCACAAAGACTCGCGGAGGAAGAAAAATGGCGCCGTTCCCATCTCTCTTCGCGTCGTCTCAGAAGGGAGCGGAAGGGAGCCGTTACGTTCAGCTGAGCGGTCGGGGGGGGTGAGCGAAACTATCTGGCGCCTGAGCGATTATTTCAGCTCTCCCAATACTATCTTAACCCAGAGGAAACACAATACAAGAAAAATTACTTCTTTTTTTTTCTCGTCTCCTTACAGACTTGGCATTAGAATACATAAACAGCAAAATGGGACGAGGGGCGAGTAGGGAGGATGGATGGTGATGAGAACAGCGTACAAAAAGGCTGATGAGGATATAAAGGAGAATAGAGGAGATATATTCACGGCAAACAATGGCGGACGAAGAAATAAGATAATGGAGAGGAACAAAGGAAGCACACCGATCAAAGAAACGACGCACCAATTTGAATTTTTGCTATTTTTTTTCGTTTTCTTTACAGCTAAACCGTCTCATGGTAGGGATAACTCTAGTACTTTATTAGTTACTACTACTAGATTGTATTAAGCTGAGTCATAGAAGCCTGAGATTACTACAAGCTTTACTTAACGAAGCTTACTCTTA
>JAGKTI010003558.1:0-12236 GCA_018397915.1 Birgus latro
TGCCAGATGTATGCCATTTGGTATGATGATAACTCCAAGTTTTTTTTAATTTTTTTAATAGCACCTTCATTTTCACTCTTACTTTCATCTGACAACATATCTGAGTCATCAGACATCGCTTCCATCAGATCCAAGTAGGCTGCCGCGGCTGACACATACAGGCATGTTGGAGCCTTTGTAAATGATACGATATGATTATGAGAGATGAAATAGCTAATATTATACATTTTAATACTGAAGGGATTAATAACAAAACAGAATTTCAGACAAGGTGATATAATGAGCACAAACTGTTTTAATAACCCATTTTAGGAAAGCTGTGATCTATTTGTGAAGTTGTACCGTTCCTGGAGTCACAACCCGGTGGCGACTCTCACCCTCTGCCTCCTTACCCAGAACTACACACATGCTGCCACGCTTGTCCACGCCTTGTATCCTTTTAGCCTTGGCAATGAGTGATGGAATGTGTTTCATATTTCACTGTGCGTGCTGTTGATAGTTCTTGTACTTTCAGGCTTTCTCTCTCTCCATTTTTTTTTTTGGTTCCTACTTACCCCATTTTTAGTGTGAAGTAGGGTTAGAATGATAATCATTATGAAGTTTTGCCAGCATTGTCTGTGTGGTATGTCTCACTGGATGCTATTGCTCTTTCACCTACTTATATTCTTTCCCTTTCTGACTTTTGAATCCTGTTCCCACTTTTATCCTTTTCCTTTCTTACTTTTGAATCTTACACACACCCATTATTCTTTTGACCAAGCAGTCAGTGAATAGATATGCAGCCTAATTCACTGGGCACGCAGTTGACAGTTTTCATATCTTTATGCTTTCCCTTTCCTGTTTCTGGGTCCTACCCATTCCTTTTATAGTGTGGCATAGGGTTTGGATGATGAATTTTATTGTTTTGTCGGTATTGTTGGCATCCAAAGTCATCTCATCTCATGCTTCTGTTATCATGAACTTTGAAAATCAGTTTCATCAGTCTGAAGCAACCAATACTGATGATTGTTGTATAAAGTCACAAATGGGTGTCATTAGTGTTAATTGCTTTAGATTCACTAGACTGATTTTCACAGTCCTTGGAGAGAGAAACAGGAGAGGTGATAGGATTTTTGCTCCTGATATTACACGTAGTCAGTAGATCCTTCTTACTTACTACCCAGCAACAAGCATAACTCGAAAGATTTCCACATCTAAACCCATGCTTGAAGCTGTGGGTGGAGGCAAGGTACCTCCATGGTGAAAGAAAGTGATATTACTCAGCTTTGTGAATCAGTTGCCTTTCAGGACCTGTAAAATGTTGCTTTAATGTTTTCAGTTTAGGTGCCTATCCATTTTAGGTATGAGCAACCTGACTACTTCAGTACACATATCAAAATGGAGAAAAATTTTTACAATATGAAATCAAAAGTTCCCTACTCTTAGGATCTGTAGACCTCATTTGACATCCTGATCCACCCCAACTCATATACCCTCGACTGTAACTACTTTTGGAACCTTTGAACACTGAAGTCCTTAACTTGTGATGCAGTGGAGACATTGAGGTGACAGCTGATTTCTTGGTGGAGGTGGACAAACTAGTACAGCTGGTAGAGTCACCCATCTTCACATGTAAGTCCACATCAATGCATTCCAAACTTCTCTTAGTTTTTCTGAAATTTGTATACTATTATATATCATTATAAGCAGCATACTTAGATGATGTAGAGTATATTGAATTGCTGCTACAGTCAGACAGTTCTACTCTGTTTGAGTGAAGTTTTTCCTGCTGGAGGGGTCTGGATATAGCATTAAATAACCTTTTGCCACTAGATATCCATCCTGAGCTGAATTAAATAGTTTGGTAGTAGCAAGGGTAAGCTACAAAATTTTGGAGAAACTAAGTGGTGGGGGAAGATTTAGTGTTCATAAATTCCTCCACCACAAGAAGTCTTTACTTAACTGGATAAACTCTGGGGGTAACAAGGGAAGAGATTAAGAACATGGCCACAACCCAGCTGAGGTTGGTGCTGGGGAAGTGATGAAGGGAGGGTTTGAGACCTTTGTTTCAGATTATCAGACTGATCTACCCTGTTGTACTTAAGTATCCAACTATCCAGACCTCATGCACTTAAAAATTTTCAACCATCTTAACCCCTTCCTGCACTCTGAATAATTCAGTCCTCCCAATCTCTTGGACTTAATCCCTTCAATCTTTTGATAATGTTGAGTGCATGAACAGTTAGCATGACAACTGTTAGGGTGGTTACCAACTTACCATGATATCCTCAGTGAGCTCCATACATCCACAGTGAAGCTTACCGGTAAATATTGGGGATTGTTCTCATTGTGATTCAGGTTAACTGTGGAAGTGACTCTTAGTGATTTCCATAGCGCTCCAAGAAAGCATTCTAAGCTCGAGATTCCTGTGATTGAGATGCGAACAACTCTGTTTTCGAAGTAACCCTAAAAACTTCCCCTGTATTCAGACCTGCGCCTACAGCTGCTGGATCCAGTTGGTCACTGTGCTCTGGTTGAGAGTCTGTATGGCCTACTGATGCTACTACCTCAGAGCGACGCCTTCACACTACTTCGCTGTCGCCTCAATTGTGTTCCGCCTGCACATCTTCTCAAGTAAGCACTCACACATGTATGCATGCATGCAGCAGTTTTATCTCATGTTCTTAGAGATTTGTTATCATAGTACAGTTAAACACAACTCAAAATAATATGTGCTGATAGTTATATTTATGAGGTTGAGGCAGGCTTGAGGTTTGTGTTAATCAGTATGTGGTATATTTTACTGAGTGTGCCTCTGATAATTCTCCAGCATCTATACTGTTTCCGTTTCTGGATCCTACCACTCACCATACTTAGTTGGGAATAAGGTTTGGGATGGTATAATTCTGTCATAATCAGAAACATCCTTTCTGTATTGTAGATGTTACATATGCTCTTGGCAGACAAACACACGGGAAGACTGAGCAGCGTGAGGCAGTGCGCCAGATAGACTTTGATGAGCTGCTAGCACACTTCAGTGCCACCCAGGAGAAGCATCGCAAGTATAAGCACCAGAAGATCAAACAGAGGTTACAGTCCAGCATTGAGCCCACCTCACGCCACTGATGCGTACGTCACATTTGTATGGTATTGTTTTGTGATTTTTGTCCAGTTGGTTCTAAGAGAACTGTACCACTATTCCTTTTGGTATTTCAGGCTCATAAACACACAATGTTTTTTTTTTTCTTCCCTTTAGTATGATGATTATTTTATTCTTGCTACCCCTATGAGATTTTGCTAAACTCAGGAAGAATCTCATAGTGAAATGGTTAGACACAGCCTCCATTCATTAACCTCTTCATTCCTATCTGTCAATCTATAGCCAGATGCCATAATCCTGTAAGGAGTGGCCATTTGTCTTTGAGTTACAGTAGTTGTTTTACAGGGAGGGGCACTAACCCACTGCCAACCCACTTGTTGACACAGGGAACATGTATGGGTTGGTTTGTCACTCAGTGTAAAGCCACTGAAAAGGAAAGAAGAGTAATAAAAAGTGACAGGAGAGATGAGAGAAACAGGAAGAGAGGAGGGTAGACACAGAAAGAGAATGATAAAAGTGGAGGAAGAAGTCAGCAGCACTACATAAAGTGAGTGGATGGTGGTCACCATCATCTACCAATCAGTCTGATTATTCTTTTGTTTATTCTCGCTATATCCAGAGGACTTTTTTTTCAGCATAGAATAGCCTTTAGAACAGGGAAGGTTAGATTTCTTTCATTAACAGTTCCACTGCTGTAGTTCTCTTTTCAAATTGGATAACATATGGAGGTAGCAAGAATAAATTAAAATACTCTGCCATCACAGTGAAGAGGTTGACTGCTCCAGAATGTGAAGTCTTTCTAAGTTAAATAAAATGGTCTGGTGATAGCAGGAATAAAATATAAAAATTGCACTTTACAATAAAAACAGCTCTTTACAATAAAAGGGTTAACATAAAGATGTATATATTTAATTAATTCTGTACTTATGATGATTGATAGTTAGGATTATATTGCACAGAACATGGGAATTATGTAATTTTGTTGGTTTTTAAAAGATTCTTAATGAGTAATGTATTATTATTTAAAGACAATAATGTATAGATCTTGACTTCCATATACATTAAGATTGTCACCTTTTCGTAAGTTACTGTTATATTTTCCGAAGAATACTATTTATTTCACCCCTCACATTCCCTAAATTTTGCCATTAGCATTGTTACATTAACTCTTAGAATTCAGTGACATATGTATTTATTTAGTATAGTCTTCCTGCTACCAGGTCATATATTCAGCTTTGGAGAGACCTTGAACAAGAGGGATTAGATATAACCTTTAATCATTTCACTCTTAGGGCACTCTCCTAACCTGAGTCATGTCTGGTAGTAGCAAGAATAAAGTACAGTATTGTCTTAGGAGTGAAGGGGTTCATTTTTATTTTGATATAAGAATCCTTATGTCATTTAAGTGTTTCTACCTTCTTTGCTCATAATTACATATTTTTTAATATTGTACATTGAAAAAATAATTTATTTAAACTTACTGTATATTGTCTTAGATGTTTCTCAGAGCACGGTTGGACATTCCCCCCCCCCACCCCCAGCTATAGGGAAAATCACATGTAGGTCCTTCAGTTGTCAAGTTTGACCAGTAAGCTAGGAAGGTCCACAGTAAAGTACAGAGATACCATAGATAATTGCTTTTGTATAAAGCACAACACTGTAAAACCTCACTATTTCAGTCAGTTTGGGGAAAGTATAGTCTGGTATAAGTGAGCTTTAGCTAGCCTGTAGCACTTTTTTATGAATATACAGTGTTGGACTTCAAACGTGTGTGTTGGTCAAATGAATCTGGTGCACTCGTGCAAGTGTAAAACACCATACTAGTATACAGTAGGCGCGGAAAGTGTTGACGCCATCTTAAAAAAAGAAAACATTCTGGTGGTTAGCAAGGAGAAACAAATAAATTAACACTCACCATTGAATTTAGTATTTACTGGCATTCCCCTTCACCCTTATTATCTTCTGAAGGCGTCTGGGGAGACTGATGGCGTAGTTTTGCAGAACAGACGGACTAAAACTGCTCCATAGCTGCTTGACTGCAGCCTCAAGTTTAGGCAAAGATGATGTGCCGCTTCATGTGCGCCCATAAATTCTCAATGGGATTGATATCTGGGCTGTTTCCGGGCCAGTCTCGAATAAAGAGAACCTCACAGTCTGTTAGCCACTGTTTCACTGACTTTGCAACATGTGCAGGGGCAGAATCTTGCATAAATACTCTTGCCTTGGTTTTATCAAAAGAGTCACTTAAAACATCACATAATAGCTCCAAATAATTGTTCTGGTTCACTTTTTCATTTGCAGGTAGAATTACCAACTCACCAACACCATAATATGTAAAGCAGCCCCAAGCCATGAGTGAGGCTGGGTATTTAACAAACTTGGAAGTGTACTTAGGATCCAGGGGGTCACTGCCTGGTTTGTGGTACACTCGTGATGAAGGGGTACCAGTGACAGTAAATGTTGACTTATCACTCCAAAGCACAGTTTTCCATTGCTCCTCACTCCAGGCAAGATATTTCTTACAAAAATTTACTCTGTTTTTCTTCTGAAGTGCAGTTAGCATTGGTTTTTTACGAGCACAAAAACTCCTGTAGCCCAGATCGTCATGCAACAGTTGCTGCACACTTCTGACACACACATCTGCCAGCAACTGTGGGTTCTTTTCTTTTAAATCCCGTGCTGTTAGCCTTGGATCCTTGCTAACTTGCCTTGAGATCAGCTGACGGGTCCTGAAGGTTGTCTTACGAGGTCTCTCAGGCTTGGGAAGTGGAGTGGGAGGAATGGCCTCCCCACTGTCCTTGAACCGCTTCACCAGTCTCTGCACTGTCCTCAGTCTAACACCATCTGATTTAAAATAAATGGGAGCTTGTGGCCAGCTTTGTATAAAGTAATCACTCCACACGTTTGTCCTTGCTTGTGGTCACTTTAGGCATGATGAGAATGTGGTAGGTAACCAAATAACTGTGTTATTTGAGTCAAAACATGCCCTCGTGGTGCATCACACACAGAGACAATCCTCCTCTTGTGGCTGCCCAAACATTACTGAGCCTGCTCCTGTGGTGCCAAACCTATCAAGTAGGGTTGCCAGCTCCCATTGAAAAAGCGTCAGCTCATTTCGCATTACATGGGAGGGTAGTATTGACCCTACTTCACTTAACGCGAAAAAGAATGACGTCGGCAAAAAAGCGTCAATACTTTCCACGCCTACTGTACAGTAAACAGATACTGTACTAATACACTGCTGAAATTGTTCAGAAAAAGCTGTGATGCACAGTATATTAATGAGGGAGTGAAAACTTTGGTGGAAGAAAAGGGTATGATGATGATTATGTAAAACCAAAAGAAGGAAAATAGTGCAGTTTAGCTTTGGTTTCCCTAGACTTTACTTTTGTTACCAAGAACCATATTCTTGTCAGTGAAGGAGCTTTTTAGCACCTCTTCTTTGATGATGTATTGTTACAAACTTCATCCAGTCTAGTATTGCTCCATCAGGAGCAAAGGCAGTCAGGGCTATGCTACTCAATCAAGACATTTATATTGAGTGACCAGTTGTATGCTCATCATTTGCAGCCTTCAGTAAGGAACAATCCCCAGTCATCCCTCACAGTGTGACCCTCATGGACCACATCCAATTGGAGCACCTTAATTTACTAGGCTACAGTGTGTCTAAAATTGTTTGAGGGCAATGGGACTCATGCATCACAGGACGTTGGTACACAGAACTGTATCAAAAAGGGGAAAGTACTGTCCTTAAGTTTGACAGTAGAATTATACACACTACACCTTATTCTTCTACATGTTATTTTGTACAGTACCTGGTATTCATTTATACAGTATAAACCTGCATTGCAAACATACTGTACAGGAATAAATAGCATACAAAACACAGAGAGTAAACTAGTAAGAAAAGGTTTTTAGGGGGCCTTCTTAACATACAAGAATGTGGGCGTAGTTTAATGTAAGATTATTAAAAAAAAAAAAAGTTTATGGGGTTTCAGAAAGCAAAGTCCCATATGGTTAGGGTTCACTCAGCTGTAGTCAGTAATTCCTGTATGCACAAAACTGTACCAAACCCTGCATAGTTTTTGCTTAAACTAAGGAAGAATTAGTTTAGTATCTAACTGCATAAGTTTGAAACCCAAAATTTGTACATGGGTTATTGGCACTGACTACATATCTACAGTATTTCTGTTCTCTCGCCTCATCTTGTATTGCCCCGTCAAGAGTGCTAGGCTATTTAGACATACTGTACTTTGAAGCACATACCCACAGCAGATACCCAACTTTAAAACAAGTATACAGTGAGAAACCAATTTCATACCCTGTTCTGTAAATAAAGTATTAACCTGTTCTGTTTGGTGGTCATTGGATTGATCTCCATATACAGTAATCTTTCGTGCTTCAGTTTTTATTGTTAGTTTATTAGTTAACTTTTTAATGATTTAAGATCTTAAACTGATAGTATAACGTTATTGCCCAGTTCCAATTCCTACATCCAAATTTTGTGTGAATTGTATAACCTTCATTAACCCATTGAGCCTGTATTTTATATATATATATATATATATACTGTATATATATTTTTTCTCATAAAATTCTTGCCAACTACAGGCAATTATATTAACCCCTACACCGCGGCGATGTCGGAGGCACGCCGGGCCATTCCTGCGGGGACATTTGCGCTCCGACTGACTTTTTAAAAATATTTGCCAAAAATCAGTTATTAGTCCTAGAATATTATAATTATATAGGCATATGGCACATACCTTCAGCTTTCTCCTGGGATGTTTTTTTTAGCACTCATCGACTACCGTAGGACTTGTGGAGACTTCTGAAGTTGGGTAACTAAGTCTCCGCTTTACACTTCCCGACATCCCCTAATCTGAATACCGCTGCCAGATATTATCACTAGAAACACTATTCAGTGATTTCCAAGTAGTTTGGAATCCATACTAAAAAAAAAAAAAAACACTGAAAGCAATGTAAAATACGAGCGCGTACGAGCCTCCCACTCGTGCTAATTCGCCGCTTGTATTCTCTCATTTCTTACCCATATACACATTCAAACTTTATTATTTCTAGTACTTTATTACACTTATATCTATCTACAGTCCTTTACCGCTTCCCACACGATGTTTAGTAGGGGTAGAGGCCACAGGGCCTTTTATAATAGGCGCAAAAGCGGCAGAAATGGAGGAGCGTCATTTCACCGTGAAACACGAGAGCCAGTTGAGCGAACTGACTGCATCTCGGTAGCCAAGAGTTGAAAATGTCAGCTGCTAATGTATATGCTAAGAAATAAGTCGTAGGAAATCTAGACAATACATAATAAATTAGGTTGTTCCAGGTGAATATAAATATCACTCAGGCTTCTCCCTTCCTTTCTTATATACATTTATATTACGAGAGTAGCTCATACGGCATATTTCACGGGGGAAAAAAGCAGGGGATATTAGCAAACGAGGTCAGGTTGGATGTTGCCATGATAATTAGCCAATTCCAGGTGTATGGCACTATCAGTTATCTTATTTTTTATATATACCTGTATATATTATTTTGTATAAGAATAGGGCATAGGTCTCATTTCAATGGATGAAAATAGTGTAAAAATCTGGAGAAGATTTACTTAGCGCAGAGTGGCTGAGCAGATGACAGGAGAGGGTAATGGAGGGGAGGTAGAGAGGGGAGTCTATAATGGGGGAAAATGGCTAAATTGTCAACAATGGATGGGAGTACTGATGACATTAGCAGCTCTGACTATTGTTGGACATTGGCAGTGCTGATAGATGATACAAGTCACCACCTGAAAGCCTGGGGGAACTAAAAATAACACAGAGTCACTCAAGTGACGCCCCGCGGTATGATCCATTGCACCCGACCGTCATGAAAGTGATGACCCGCGGTTAAGGGGTTAAAATTAAGATAGACTCTTTTACCTGGAAGGGCTATATGTTGCCTTAATTAATCCCCATAGTACAAAAGGCCTTTCCTATGCCGAATGAAAATGTCTGGTAGCAGTAGGAATACATTGAATAGACATCACCCAGATTTAAGAGGTTAAACAAAAAGTTTGTGTTAAAGGTATTTTTAATAAAGGAGGCTGTCATTTACTCTGTAAGGTATTTATTAATGTTAAAAGCTTTTTACTCATATTTGTAGGTATATTTTGTCTGCAGTATTAATTTTTCAGTAATTCTCATTATGCTTATGAATGTTTGATTAGTATGTGTGAGCAATTAAGTATGAAATGTGATAGGTAGTAAATAAATAATCAGAAAGACAAAAACAGCATAAATGGTAAAATGAACAGTAAATATTAGTGTGAGCTGTATTTTGATTTGAGGTGCCCAGAGCCAGTGTGGTGAATCAACTAACACATGAGATTCAGTTAACATAGACTTGATAGTCTGGTTTCTGAAACACCACAGTCCTCCTGTTGCCAAACACCATGTCATCATAGCCACTAATACCCTCATCCATATTGAGTTCATGCTAGAGCTGTGTCAGTCAGGACTGGTGTAATGGCATTAACATAGGTGTTTTTATGATCATGATGGCTCTTGTAGAAGATCAGAAAAGTCTGTTTTGACAGTAGTCATATCTTCAAATTGTTCCCTTCCCCAGCCTGTGATCAGACTCCCATCTTTTTAGGTCAGCTGGTAACTTCTCCAGCTGCTTGACCACCCCCTCCCCAACTTCTGTACGTACTCAGACATGTGTCATGTGTTTCTTTAGAGAAAGCTTAGTTAGTAAAAGAGTGAATATAGTAAGTCCTTTCTAAATTTTTTTTTTTTCCAGTCAAGTTTACAGTAAGTTATGCAAATAATACCAGTTCAAATGATACCAATAAAGTTGATTTAGCAATTTTCCCTACTTTACAGTACTGGTTGTATGAAATTGATATTTTGGAAGCAGTCCCTCACATTATTATAAGGACTGACTGACTTTCTTGTGTGAGGGTAAAAATCTGGTGTTTAGTTACAGTACTGTAACCATCATAATGAAGACTCTTAACTTTGCATCAGGAGTGCAGAACCACATACAGTATTTGTTGGTTCATTACTTCCCTCTTCTGCACACCATAGTAATGGTTGTTGATGTATTAACACTCAGATCATATGACTTGCCTAAAATTGTCTTGTCTAGTCAAAATACAGGGTGTTCCATGTAAAACTCGTCTTCCTCTCTGCTGGGAGATTTCTCACGTTGCAGGGATGGCTAAGTTGGCATAATCAGTGTCAACTCAGCATCATTTATTCATTTTATACTCCCACTGCCACACCTGTGCCCACACTAGCAGGCTGAGCCATCCCCACAACACAGAAGATACCACCAGCTGAATTTCTAGTGGAGCACTTTTTATGAACTACCTTGTATAACGCTGAAGTTGATGCAATGATGAGAGAGTTAACAGTGTCACAGTTAACCCTGTAATGGCTGAGACAGCTCCAGTTCTCTTATTCTAACTAACTCCAAATGATTAAGGGTGAGTCATAGAAGCCTGAGTGTTAATAATCAGAACATAACCACATACGAAGATGGATTAGGATGATGATGATAAAAAATAATATCAGTGTATTGTCGTAAGAGGCGACCAAAAGGGTTGGTGGTGGGTTAGTGCCCCACCCTGTAAAAACAACTAACTAAAAATACAAACAGGAAGCCTCGGACCAGGACTGACCAAAAGTTGACGATAAAGGAACGGACAAAGGACGAGATAAAGACTGCGACCTGGAATGTGAGGGGTATGAATGATGAAGTGAAAGAGAGAGAGATTGTACAGGTGCTTGAGAGTGCTAAAGTGGATATATGTGGAATAACTGAAACTAAATGGCGAGGTGAGAGAATGGGAATATGGATGGGGTATATGCGCGGGAGTGGGTGAGAATGAGAGGGCGAAAGAGGGAGTGTGTATTGTTGTGAGCAACAGGTGGAAGGAGAATGTAAGAGAGTATGGATCAGTTGGGTCAAGTATTGTGTGGGTAAGAGTGAAAGTTGGACTACAAATGTGGGCAATTGTGTGCGTGTATGTGCCAACGCAAAATCGTGTAAGTAGAGTGAGAGAAGAGTTTTGGACAAATGTGGAAGCCTGCTTGGAAAAGTTTGAAAGGAATGAGTGTGTGTTTCTGATTGGAGATATGAATGGAAAAGTAGGGAATGAGAAGGTGGATGGAGTGGTTGGTGAGTGGGGTGTGCCTGCAGAGATGGATGAGAATGGCTGTGCTTTAGTGGACATTTGTGCTGGGAGGGGGTTGGTGGTAGTTAACACCCTCTTCAGGCACAAAATGATCCATAGGTATACATGGCGAGTGGTGAGAAGAGAGGACGGGGGAATGAATGAACGGAAGGCAATGATTGACTGTGTGTGTGGATGAAAGGATGAGAAGATGTATAATGGATGCAAGAGTATATAGAGGTTGGGGGAGTGGACTTTCTGACCACCACTTGGTGGTGGCCAGAATCAGAATCCAAACAAGATGGAGGAAGAGAAGAAGGGAAAGACAGGAGGAAGTATTTGTTACAAGGAGGGTAGAAAAGTTACAAGAGGATGGAATAAAGGCNTGTGTGTGTGGATGAAAGGATGAGAAGATGTATAATGGATGCAAGAGTATATAGAGGTTGGGGGAGTGGACTTTCTGACCACCACTTGGTGGTGGCCAGAATCAGAATCCAAACAAGATGGAGGAAGAGAAGAAGGGAAAGACAGGAGGAAGTATTTGTTACAAGGAGGGTAGAAAAGTTACAAGAGGATGGAATAAAGGGTGAATATAGAAGGGAAGTGGAGGAGCGATTGGGTAAATATAGATTGGAGCAGATGGGGGACGTGGAGGGTGTGTGCAAGGTATTCACAGAAGAAATCTGTGCAGCATGTGAGGTGGTGTGTGGGGTGAAGAGAAGACGAAAGGGGGTTCAGGGAACGGCATGGTGGACTGAAGAGGTGAGAGAGGCTGTGGCACAAAAGAAGAAAGCATATAATGAGTGGATGAGAAACAGGGGCAACGAAGAAGCTGAGAGACGGACGAGAGAGTTATATGTAGTGAGGAGGAGAGAGGTGAAAAGATTAGTAAGAGAGAGTAAGAAGAGAGTGGATGAGGAATTTGGAAGGAATTTTAGTGCAAAGTGGAGGGAATGTAAGAAAATGTTCTGGAAGGAGGTA
>JAGKTI010003558.1:17026-40858 GCA_018397915.1 Birgus latro
TTGTGGTGTGGTTGAGGACGTGATGGGAAGCGTTAGGAGAAACACGTTAAGGTGGTTTGGGCATGTGGAGAGGATGGAGAGTGAAAGACTGACGAGGAGAGTGTATGTGAGTGAGGTGGAGGGGGCGAGAGGGAGGGGGAGGCCGAGGATGAGATGGAGGGATGGAGTGGAGAGGTATATGAGAGAGGGGGGTGTGAGTTGGGAGCGTGGTAGTGAAATGGCAGGGGACAGAGTGGCATGGAGGCGATTTGTTTGTGGCCACCCCATTCGGGATTGAGGCGTCTGGCAATAGATAGATAGTAACATGGTGTATGTGTTAAAGAGCCATCTGCCATTGTTGCTGCCAAGGTTTGCATTTTCACTCAGCAGTCCTGTACTAATGATGGTTAATTGTTGTATTCAGCCAGGGTTGGAATTCCCAAATATATTTATGATTGATTTCCTTTCACAACTTGGTTTTTGCAGGGGAAAGTAGACACATAGGTCTATGTTCCATGATGTTCCTGCAGAAAACTGGTATAATCTATGAAAATTTTTCTTCATAATTAAGATTTATGTTTTTATAGGAGCAGCAGCAAATATGGTAAAGCTTTGCATTCTCCATTTCTTGTACTTCTTGCAAAACTCATCATGGCCATGACTGGGTTTGATTTTTAAGTGTGTTTGTGTATGTGGGTCCAAGAACGTACTGGATTAACCCTTTATGCCCGTGATGTATTTTTAATTTTAAACTTGTTATGTCTAGAATCTTCATATGAGGATAGACTCAGTAGAGGAGGGTGTAGATGTAATCATTAACCCATTCACTATTAGTCCTTTCTGGATTTGAGTAAAACCATCTTAAGGAATCAAGAATAAACTATGAAAAGATGTCACCACATTGAAGAGGTTAACCCCCTAGAATCTGGGTCCATTTTGTGTTGTTTTTAACCCCTAAAGGTCAGTCCCCGTTCTGGAACGTGTGTCATGGAGTCGTCAGTCTCCATTCCAGAACGTTTAGACACTCTTGCATTCTCAGCCACTGCTGGGCAATAAATTATCGTAGAACATTGGAACATCACTCATTTTAAAGCTAAAGAGTTGTATTTTGCAGGGTATAAAGATTTTTATGATAGGCTTAATAGTTTTCATAGGAGTGATTTTTGAAAAATAACCTTTTATTTTTATTTTTTTCAAAAAATGCCTGCTCATGACGGTCGATTTTATAAACAATGCCCGACCCCAAGGGGTTAAAGGCTCCAACATGCTTGCATGCATCAGCCTTGGTCACCTAATGGTGGCTGTCCATGCTGCTTAGTCTCTAGCAACCTCCCTATTTAGTCCCTTATCCCTGAGGTCACACTCAGTGACCTCATCCTAGGTCTTTTTCAGTGTACTTCTCACAACCCTACCCCTAACATTAACATTTCTCACTTGCTGCACCCATTTGTCATCCCACATCCTCTCCACATTTCCAAACCACCTCAGTCTACCTCTCCTCATCACAACACCAGCACGCACCAGTCCCATCCTACCTCTTAACTTTCCATTGTAAACCTAGCCCCACCAGGTGCCTCACACTCAAGGATGCGCTGCACATCCACCTAATCATTGTTCTGTATGTTTGATTCTGTGATTATCCGCTTCCTTTACTGCCCTGGTCTTACTACCATACAGCATTACACTTCTAACATATGCTGCATACAAAGATCCTTTAGCACGGAGGGAGAGCCCTTTCAGTGTCGAGAGGCAGCAGCTCCCTGAACTTTTTCCATCCACTCCTCACTCTAGTCACAGAGCTAGGTCCAGCTCCACCACTTAACATGTTTCCCAAATAACAAAACTCTTCCACACACTCATGAAACTCACCAACAAGATCAATCCTTTCATGCTTAACAATCTCCATATGCTCTCCCCGACACACTGCACACATGAAATCAGCAGTATCTGGCAGACCACCTGTAATAACACTACATATCCTATGCACCCACTTATGACAAACAATGCACAAGATGGAATTACTTCCCACGCCCATGTGGCAAACCACACATGGCCATTCTCCCTCCTTTTTGAGAGTACTGCCACCAGCCTTAGATACCATCACTTTTGTTTTATTCGCATTTACTTTTAAGCACTTGTGTCCCATACCATCTCTCCACATCCTAAATCTTTCCTCCACCTCCTTTTCATTCCCTGCAATCAACACCAAACCATTGGCATACAATATCTCCCATGGGAGTCCATTTATGAAGTCACATGAGAGGGCTTCAGGCACCATGATAAACAACAAGAGGCTTAAGACCGACCCCTAATTCACACCTGATGGGTGGCATGAATAAACTGTAAAAAGACTTCACCACATTGAAGTGGTTAACCCCTAGGATCTAGGTGATATCCTTTTTATTCTGCTTTTGGTGCTAGCAGATGATTTTATTTAGTTTAGGAAGGGCCTCTTGTATTGAAGTGTTTTATTGAGGTTATATCTAACCCTTTCAGTTCATAAAGTGTCCTAAGCTGAAAAAAATTTCGGGTGGTGGCAAGAATCAATTTACAGACAACATCCATTGGTGCAGTGAAGCAGTGAGTTACTGGCCTTGAGAACAGATTACAGTACTGTACTGTACTGTAATTAACCCCTTCAATCATGTGATGTAATTTTTTGTTTATCTGTGCTGTAATTAACCCCTTCAATCATGTGATGTAATTTTTTGTTTATCTGTGGAACCTCTAGCTGATTTTATTCACTTCAGGAAAGATCTCTTGATACAAATGTGTTAATGAAAGCTTTATCTATCATAATCCCATCTCTCCAAAGCTTAAAACTGTCTTGGTAACAGCAAGATTTCGATTGTTATAAATATGTTCTGTGAATCGGGGAGTGAAGGTGTAATGTACAAAATAACTGGTGAAAAAGAAGTGTTACAATACCTTCTTTACCAAGGAAAATATAGCCCAGAATTCCTTGTTATGTCACATATTTTGATGTTCGTTTTTGCAGTGAATTACAGATATTTTGCTTACATAGCTTGCTCTGTTACCGGTATGATTATTTTGCTAGTTCCCTTCAGTTATAATGCTAGTTGTGTGGAAAAACTAACGATATTTTGGAACAGATTGCTCACTTATTATGAGAACTGCCAGTGCAAGCCAGTACAGTGGCCTCACTGTTTACAAGGTTAATTGGGAGGTAGACAAACCATGTAAAAGAAGATTGTGTGAATGGCACTATAAGACACATTATTATATGGCTAACAGGGGGGAGGGGGGGGAAGGGAAGGAAATAATCTCCCATGCTAGTCCTTGATACATCATATAGCCCTGCTATGGTGACGGGAGAGTGCTACCTCTTAGCAAGGCAACTACCTGGGCAGGGCACGAACTCTCGACCTCGCAGTCACGAATTAAGCGCTGTACCACTGAGCCACCCTGTTCCCAAGGGGTGGGGGTGGGGATCTTGAACAATTTTTACATATGTAGTCCTTATTATGGCTCTGTTGAAAACTGCCAACACCAAACACATTCAGACTCATTCGCAGATCATCATTAAGGTATTAAATACTATACTGACTGTACAAGAATACTCATAATAACAGTGGAATTCAAACTCACCTTTAGACTGTAGAAGAGATTACCAAGTTGTGCTGGGAGGGGGGGGGGTGATCCAATGCTGAGAGGCCAGAGGTGGAGGTGCTTCTACTGTTTGAAGGCTGAGGCTAGGCCTCAAAACCCCTCAAAATTGTGTAAACAGCAAATAGATAGCAAAAATTTCCACATAATCACTGAACATGCAGCACTCGAGGTCACTGTGTAAAAGGTGAATAGTGTCACAATGAACACATTAACAGCAAGTCCACTGTGTAATTTTTTTTTTTTTTTTAATAATGCACTGTGATTCTTAACCGAGGTTTAAAACCACTTACCGTAATTTGTATGGCATTGACTGAGTGTGGCTGTAGTTACCAGTAACAGCTAAAGGTGAAAATAATATATATGCCGCTATCAGTTGTTAATCCTTTTGCTGCCATGGATGGGACGTATTATTCAGGCTAAATCCCAACCACTTTATTCAGTTGAGGGGATTTCTAGCAACAGTTGAGAGAGTATCTAACTGATTATTAGAATTCTCCTCAGTTAAAGAAAAGCTTCTTGGAGTTGCCCGAATAGAGTAAAATACGTAATTCATCCTCAGGTGGCAAAACGGTATGGTAAATATAATATACAGTAGTTGGAGAATAGAGTATATAATTTAGTGGCTGGCTGAGTGTAAATTAGTTAATACTATATTTTATTAGGCCAAGCCTTGACCCACTGATCCTGGGGACAACATTTTCATTTTATCCTTGCCATCTCATGATGATTTTATTCAACCTTGGGAGACTTAATAGGAAGGGTTAGAAATATCATTAATAAACTCTGAATAAAATCATCTGGTAATATAAAAAATAAACAAAAAAAAGATGCCACCAAGATTCAAGGGGTTAAATGCCGTGTTTTTTTTTTTTTTTTCGTTTTTGAAGGCTGCAACATGCTTGCATGCGTCGGCCTTTTTGGATTGGAGCGTGTATAAATGAGCTTTATTGGAATATGTACATTAATAAACTGTTTTAGCTTCATAGCAAAAGAGAAGCATAGGTTTTGACTGTACTGATACTTTATACTGATTTTATAAAGGTTGGTTTGTCCAGGGTATCCAAATATGTATGTATATACTGTTTACCTGTGTGCATTGGTGGTAGATGGTGGTGACTATCGTCCACTCACTTGATATAGTGCTGCCTATTTTTTCGTTTCCCTTTCTCATTCTATATGTATCTGGTCTTCTCTCTTCCTGACCTGTCCCTTTACTTCCAGTCACTTTAATTACTCTTCTTTGTAATTGAGGTGGCTTATTACTCTTCTTTGTACTTGAGGT
Organism: Birgus latro; assembly: GCA_018397915.1. Taxonomy (NCBI): domain Eukaryota; kingdom Metazoa; phylum Arthropoda; class Malacostraca; order Decapoda; family Coenobitidae; genus Birgus; species Birgus latro. The sequence continues at coordinate 21,918 of JAGKTI010003558.1, forward strand.
GGCTCTACACTGAGTGACAAGTCTGTTTTCCCGTAACCCAGGATGTCATTCACTCTGCTGGGTGGTAACCATATAAACAAATTATGGGATGAAGTGGAAACTGCTATGTTGCCACTGTATTTCCTACTTCCTATGATCTCCAGTCTTTCAAACGCAGTGTGTCCAGGCATCTCGAAATGAATGGATCTTGAATTTGGCTCTCTTTTGTAGTGTTTTTTTTTTTTCTTGGAAGGAACAATTTGTGGGCCCATGGCCTTTGGTTTCTTCTTCCTTGCATTAAAAAAAAAAAGGGGGGGGAGGGGGAGAGGCAGCTTCCATCCAGAAACCAAACTTCCACACTATTCCCCACAACTTGCTATTATCTGCCAGAGAACATCGGTTCACTTGCTGCTGAAGAGTCACAATGTTGTGAACATCAGTGAGGACAGAGAAGCCCACATTGGGAGATGGAATACACATGTATTCCAAACAGTTTCCGTTGCCCTCTTCATTGAAAAGACAGACCAAGATTGGTACAACATATGACAGACACTCTGTTTATATACATGATGGCTACACTGCACATATCCCCAACCATACTCATGTAGTGGACAGTGTCAAGAGAGTGCAAGGCAGTCAGGTTAGATATGGTTCGGGAAATGTGAGGTGTACCCATCTAGTATATACGCAGTGTATCTTTCATATGATGTAGCAAACTTTGTATTTCCACTGAAGAGGGCCAAAAATATTTAGAATATAGCTGTTTGTCTTCCAGTGTGGGTTTTTCTAACCTCATCAGTTAGCTGCATGGGATGGCCTTGCAACTCTGCAGTTGATGGATTTGCTTAGTCAGACAGACTGGGGTTGATCAGCAACAACAACCTGTGTGCATAATGATGATGATCAGTTAAAAACAGTAAAGTTCATGTAACACTGTATGTTGTCTTTTGACACTTTTTTGACATTTAGTACACTCTAAATTACAGAAAAATCGCACATCAAATTTCCGTTGTTAACTATAATGTTATTACAGTACAACATTTACCCCAGGTTACAGTATCACTTGTAAGAAAAAGGTTCCAAATTCTGGAAGGCCATTCCTGACATATAATGAGAAATTACATTACTGAATAATACTGTGGTGATGTACAGGTAAGCACAGTATCTGTGCATGAAAGGAAATGTTAAATACTATAATGGATTTTAAGAAAAATGATGGTAATGTGGACATCACTGCATACAGTTTACATTCCATTATGTAGTGTGTGAGTGCTGGTAGGCCATTTATAATCATCCATATACTGTACTGATACAGAAATTGGCAATAACACCAGATTGTACAGCATCATATTACTCAGTCCATATTTACAGTACATGTGTTAACTTGCTGACCAGCATTCTGGATTGAAGTTGGTAAAAGAAAGTTGTTCCTCCCAGAATTTGTTGGAAGTTTCTTATGTCTCATTCTCCATTTTTGCATCTGCAACAAAACTTTAATTCACCAAGATATATACTTTACTTCAGGCTCTCAGTCATTAGTGTTCTGAATTAAAAAATAATAATAAAAAAAATGTGTTGTACACAACATTATGAAAAATGAGAAAACAAATTATGGTGTAAGGTCTACTTTGTGATGCAAGTATCATCCAGCTAGGTATTTTCTCATCAGGAGCATGGGGACCCAGGGCTAGGCAGTAAACCCCACCCACCCCTTAGAATGAAACCTTCATGGTCCAAATCCAGTTGGAGCTCCTAACTCACTAGACTACCAGCCATTTAAAAATTGTAGAAGGGCAATCAAGCTAATGCACTACATCAGTACAAAGCATAAAGGCCTACTGTATCTTCTTGTGTTCAGCAGAGAACTTTCCCATGAAGGGTGAAGTATTGAAACGCAGCTGGGGAATAGAGGTCAAACCCTTGTTAATCATAATACTCACAGTTACAACATAAATTGGCATTATGCAGTGTGTTATGTCATCTGAGGTACCAGCTTGGTAGATCCATCACTGTCTGAGGATTTTACTGTAATATCCACCAGACTGCCGAGGGATGCAATACTTTTTTTTTTTTTTATACCACCTAATGTCCTTATTCAGTCTGATATTAGGAGAGGCATCAGAGAAGCTTCTTAGTCAAATGGTAATACATGTGTGAATCACTTGTTGAGTGGTGGAAGGTTGATATTTATAATTATTTTATAGAAATGTTAGCATTAATAAATTCTTCAAAATTCTTGAAAATGTTGTTTGCATAATTAACTCATTCCAGTCTGCAGACTGATATGTATACATACACTGACCTATATAGTCTCATAAAAACTGCGTAAATAAAAATTTCATTGGTTTAAATTACGGATGTAGTTACCATAAGTAATCTAGTATGAACTAGTTCAATATTAAAACAGTATGAGAGAGGGAGGAGGGATGTCTGCATTACTATCAACCATATTCAGAGGTTTGGCTCTGGTTTTAATAAGTCAGACTTTCTGGCAATACAGTTCTATGGTCTAATAACAAACATATAATACGGATGTACAATCATGCCAGGAAGTAATGTTACAAAGCCCATTAATTTTCAGTGGGCTGTGATATCACTTATAGCATAACCAAATCATTGTCAACACAGCCATTGTAAAAGAAAATAATTACAATTAAATCTCTGACATTAAATTGGGTATTATAATGCCTCAACAATAACAAGGTGCCCATATGTATATCTGGCAGTTTTCCCTGTTTCTGGAGGAAAAGTAAAATGAAGGAACTATCAGCACTGAGTTCATCTTGAATATACTCTGACAGACCTGCAACAGACATAGGTCTGTAATGATTACAGTACTTCCATATATTATTCATTCCTAAGTCAACAGCTTCTGGGCACATGTCATGTTAACCTCCTGAAACAATAGCTCATCAGTTTCAGTGTTGTTCAGGATTCATTGGCTCAGTCTGCTCTGATTTTTGTATCAGACATCAGTCTGTACTCAAGCCATCTTATGGCAGCCAAAGCAATGGGGCACCAAGGCCTTGGCACCATATTTTTTGTATTGTTCATATTTAATTGTAGTACTAGTTTTTTCTCAGGTTGTCTTTGTTGTATTTGTAAAAGTTTTTGAATACAGTACACTGTAATTATTTATTTTTTTCTTGCAGTCCTTCATAAAACTTCCTTGTATAAAGAATGGTTTTTATGCTAAAAATATTCAAGTAAGTGAAATTCCGTGCAGTATAGGGATTGCTCAATCTCATGCTCCTGCTGTCAAATTAATGTACAATAGTACTATACTGAACTCTATGCATATATTTCATCCATCCATTCATCATCCAATCCTATGTCACCCCATGAGGAGCATAGGTTTGTGTGAAAAAAAAAATACAGTATACATATATAACTCGTTAAATTCCATTTGTGTTAATAATACTGTAATATGACAAACATTAATTATTATTAACACAAGTTGAAAGGCAATGGCCTTGTGGAGGGGCAGTGGACACTTTCAGAAAATTATGCTCTGCAGTAGCAGTGATTTAAACCTTAAAAACTGCAGTCCATTCATATATCCACTGGGCCACCACTTCCCCCAGGAGTATTAACAACCATTATAAATAGTCTACTTTTTTATTCACCCGAGTCTTGATGTGCTAACAAAAGGATTGGTTACAAAAATAGGTGGTCAAGAGAGAGACTGTGCATATATCATGAAAATGCATTTACCTAACCAATATTGCCCAAAACATTCTCTCAAGACTGCCATATTCACAATGCAAGTCAGAGTAAGTGGGACTAGCCGATAAAACTCTTACACAGACAACCTCTGACCAGGAACTGACATACTAAATGCTGCGGTCCTAGATATGTAAGCTCTTGTGAGTAACATGGTAAGAAAGAAATCAGGACACTTAAAATGTTACCCTTAATTCATTCAAAAGCATCTATACAGAACAAAACATGCACCACAACCTTAAAGCTTTCTCTGGCAGCTTATGAAATACAAAGCCAAACTACAAAGTTCGCACAGAAATGTTACTGTAACTGTTTTGCTGCACTGAATGATAACATATTTCCTCACAAAGATATTGTACTTTGAGAAGTTGTAGTTGACTATTCAAAGAAGTAAACGGCAGCTGACTTTTCAAACAAGTGAACGGGTTCAGCCACATATAGTTTATAATGCCAGTTGTGTGGGAATTTTCTACTGTGTACTTAAAATTCTCAACTGGACCAAGTACCTGAATATAATAACATGCCATTCCGTCTCACTCTTCCAACTTCTTTTTTCTCACTAACCCTCTCACAAGTAGAACACCTTTCAAATTCCATTCCAGTTAATGCCATATTAGTTTATTCAGCCAAGAGTGAATCACAGGAGCCTGAGTTAACTGATCAAGATTTTAAACACTGGTGCAGCATTTATCTGCACTTTTTATATATGATTACATGAACTAGACTAGAGAAAGACATAATTGTGTACCAAGATCAGAAAATAAAAGTTTATTGCATCCTGCAATACTAGAAAAATAGTTCAGAGTACTTTAAGCTGCAGTAACCCTTTGACCAGTGACATTTCCCACATCTCCATTCATAAGTCACTAAATCAGAGGATATATCCATAAAGGATCTTGACAAATATTCACAAAAAACTAGTCTCCACAGCAGTTAACTATTACCAGAAATATTGTGTGGTCACATTCTTTGCACTTTAATATTCGGTCTAGTTTGACTGTGCACTATTTAATGTCTGGGAAAGCACTGTACAAATCAGCAACTTTGTTCACAACTTACAAGAATGTTTATGAATACATCCCCAGATGTCAAAAAAGCCATGGTTTAATTATTCTGAATTTTATATATTTAAATAAAAATGAAGTATATGATACATAACAGTACAGTATTGCTAGAAATGATTATCACAAGTCAAAGTTGAGCATAAAAAGTTAGTCACCAGTGTGTATTTACAGAACATCACAACTGGTCAAAGGGTTAATATGCACAGAGGGTAGGTCAGCAGCTGTGTTGGCCTGGGTTTGTATTCTCTTCAGTGTGGAGGCTCACCAGCACCTCTCCCTAATAGTTCATTTCTGTATATGGCATGTTGCTAGTCTCTATACTGCATCATGCAATCTACAGTATATAGTTAATAGAAAGGCATGAATAACATACAAGGGAAGAGTAAGGTGCAGTATGCAAAGCCTCCCAAGTAGAAGAAAATACAGGCCCTGGGTGCCGACTCTACTTACACTTCTCCAAAACAGTGATGTGTTTTGTGTTATATTTTCTCAACCTCCTGGTTATATTATTTAGTTTAGGATGAATTCTCTGAACTGGTGGGATAAGGTATAGTCAACATAAATCCCTCCATTAATGTACTAGGGCACTTTCCTATGCTGAGTAATATGCCTGGCATTGGCAAAAATACACTGCTGTAGCTAAGATAAATGTTTTGCAAGAAAGACAAGGAAGGTGTGTGCAGAATCTTCCTGTTTCTTGTTCTTTCTGCAATAACATCATATTTTAAACTAAGATTTCCATTTGCATGAAGGACAAGAAAACTGGATCCTCCCATCTGTTCTTTCTACAAATTTATCTTAGTTAAAAGTAAGATTTTCTCTTCCAGGAAGGACATGGAAAGGAAAGGGTAGATTCACCCCATGTTTCACATTTTGCTGCAGAAGAAAATCACTGTTACAAGGGGAAACTACACATGGGTCAGTGAGTTCATATGCATAAAACAGAATATGAATGTATACAAAAGCCCCCAATTTTTTTGTAAGTTACAGAACATGCTGTATTTATTCCATCTGACTAACCTACACAGTACATTACAAAGTTCAATTAGAAACAGTGCCACAGCCAGAGGGGTGACCAGGCTGGCACTCACCACCCCTGATGTATGCCTGGCCACCTTAGTTGCCACCCGAAATATTCAGGGAATATCCTCGTACTTCCCTAGAGCTGCCCTTGCATCACCCAATACTGCAATTAGGCATGGCCATTCCCTTTTTATATTCCCAGCTATGCTCTTGGTTAGCAATGACATAAATAAACCATAAACATTGTCTATACCATAAAATAAAATGATGCTACAGTTACTCTATGCAATTTAAGCAATACTGAGTAGGGTTATGGTACAGCTGATATTTTCTATGGACTCTGAATTAAACCATGTGCAAAAACCAGCTAACTACCTCCCGAACGAAGTTGAAATCTGTCTGCCAATACTGGAGGCATGTCTGGCTATTCACAGTTAGGTTTTATGCATATGTCCCTCAGCCCTCTGTGTGTGTGTGTGTGTGTGTACTGTATGTTAGCTTATACATGTCGCAAAAACAGCAAATATAATGACTGGCTCTGGTACATGTTTTAATACTGTGCTGGTAAACCAGATAAAATAAAGATTTCCACCACTTACATTTGGGATAAATCTTTTGCTATTACTGTGTTAATTACCATTTCAAGATTGTTCTTTTAACCCCTTTCATCCAGTGACATAATTATTTATGCCTGCTACCTCCAGATGACTGATAACCCCGCAGAAGCCAACTGTAGTGACGGAATTAAAAACATTCTCCATAACCCCTTCATAACTAGTTCTCTCTCTCTCTCTCTCCCTCCATAAGCTGAACATTATAATCTGAAGGTAGCACAAATATTATACAAATATGTCACTGGAGTAAAAGGGGTACATATTCTGCTAAGATAAAAATACTTAAAATTTAGGGTATCCTACTCAGGATTACTGATTACATTTCTTTGGTTATGCATGGAATAAATACTAACTAAATGTTTTCCTGCCATTACAGCAGCCAGGTAAGAACAGAAAATAAAGTACTGTAACAACCAATCCTACAATACCTCTTCAACATGTACAGGCCAGAGGCTAGATTATTATAGTCCTGTACATTTAAGGGTAGATGACCAATCTACTCCCCTTGGTGGCAGTACTAGGAGTATCTAACTACAATGGCAAAGAATGATCCACTGTGCCTATGAAATGTAACTAATGAACAAAGTTCACTATGAAAGTGGCCGCCTTTGCATTGCAGTCACTTAATTCTAAAAGCCAACCTAACTTCATATTTACAGAAGCAAAGCCTAGTTTTTTATTTTCTAGCATATTTTCTAAATTTTCATATACCTGATACTAATGATTCAGTACAATACCAATAAGTGCCAATGCTCTGTGTCTGCTTCATTACACGACTGTACTTATTCCCGCTAAATCCCTTGCATGCGTCGCCCTTGGTCACCTAATGGCAGCTCTCCATGCTTCTCAATCTATGGCAGCCTCCCTGTTCAGTTCCTCAACCCTGAGGTCACACTTAATGACCTCGTCCCATGTCTTCTTCGGTCTACCCCTCGCAACCCCACCCCCAGTATTAACACTTCCCATTTTCTACATCCAATTATCATCCCCCATCCTTTCCACATGCCCAAACCACCTCAATCTACCTCTCCTCATCACAACACCAATACACTCCAGTCCCATCCTACCTCTCAACTCTTCCATCATAAACCTAGCCCCACCAGGCCTTGCACTCAGGGTTGCACTGCACATCCACCTTATCATTGCAATTTCTGTACGATTGAGCCTGCAAATATCCTCTTCCTTTACTGCCCAGGTCTCACTACCCTACAGCATTACACTCCTAACACATGCTGCATACAAAGATCTCTTAGCATGGTGGGAGAACCCTCTCAATGTCAGGAGAGGCAACATCTCCCTGAACTTTTTCCAACTACTTCTCACCCTAGCCACAGACCTAGCTCCAGCCCCACCTCCAGCACATGACATGTCCCCTAAACAACAAAACTCTTCCACACACTCAAGAAACCCAGCAGTAAGTTCAATCCTTTCATGCCTGACAATCTCCACCTGCTCTCCCCGACACACTGCACACATAAAATCAGCAATATCTTGCAGTCTAACTCTAATAATACTACATCTCTTATGCACCCACTTATCAGAAACACTGAATAAGATGGAATTAATTCCCAAGCCCTTGTGGAAAATTGCACATGGCCACTCTCCCTCTTCTTTGACAGTACTGCCACCAGACCTAGATATCATCACTTTTGTTTTAACTCCACTTATATGACTTAGAAAACCAAAAACCATGAGTAGTAGCCCATGTGGAGGCAGCATCGATGGTGGACTGAAGAAGGGATTTAAGCCTAGGTAGATTTGAATCTGCAGCATAAATAGCTAAATCATCAATATACAGAGAGAGGCTGAAACAGAAGGGTGTACAAAAGAGACAAAGCATATTAAGCTTAGGAGTTACCTTTCTGACTGAAGGAGTTGGTTACAGCTTTAATTAACCCTTTCACTACATGAAATCTTCCAAAACTGAATAAAATTATCTGAAGGTAGCATGTGTAAGTCAAAAAGTGTCATAGTACCGAGGGGGTAACATGTGACTTGTACTGGAATTTACTGTGGCCTTAACCTCTTCTATACAACAATGTATTTTAAGTTTTACATCTATCTATAGACGATTTAGACGTTTCCGATGAGAGTGGAATGCTACAGCCCTCTCCGAGTCTCTCTGAAGTTGAATAAAACTGTCTAGACCTAGCGAGAATATAATGCAAAAATGCCACAGGACTGAGGGGATTACTAGTTTAAAAGATGAAGAAAGTGACATATAGTAACACACTGTAGCTGTGGTCAATACAGGACTGGTGTCAAGGTACACTACCTCTTACACTGCAGTATGAGGACAAACTCGAAAAAGGTATTACCGACTGTGACACGCACGCAAATTCCACTGCCTCCTTATGATTTTAACTGGTGATGAGCACTTTCCATGAACCTGCTGGATATTTATGTATGCAGCCAAAGGGTAGAGCAAGAGATGACACTAGCCAGGCATAATCTTTGACTCCACTGGCTGTATACTTTTGTACTTAGAAGACTCTAGCAGCTCTTCCTTAGTGATTTATTTTGCATATTAAATCTTAGTTTCATCATCATCACCCTTATCATCATCATCCATAACTTTTCTCCCACCAAAAGATTGGGTAAGGCAGGGTGCAGAGAGCAAGAGGAACCCTGACAGAAGAAGTTAGTCTCATGTATATTACCCATGGATATGTAAGATCGATATGGACTGCAGAAATTTCATACAGGAGCTAGTTTATAGATTAGTAGTGTTGACAAAGAATGCACAAATTGCATAAAAAAGATTATTAATGTCTATCTATCTATCTATTGCCAGACGCCTCAATCCCGAACGGGGTGGCCACAAACGAATCGCCTCCATGTCACTCTGTCCCCTGCCATTTTACTACCATGCTCCCAACTCACACCCCCCTCTCTCATATACCTCTCCACTCCATCCCTCCATCTCATCCTCGGCCTCCCCCTCCCTCTCGCCCCCTCCACCTCACTCACATACACTCTCCTCGTCAATCTTTCACTCTCCATGTGCTATATACAAAAATAAATGATAAGGAAGAGGTTTTAGTAAGCCTCCTATGCTCTTAAGAACATGACACTATATCGGAACTGCCTCACACAAACATCTGCTTTCATACTTACACTTTGTATCAGCCCTTTGTAGCTCAGCCTGGAGTCACGAAAATATAAACTAACAACAGTTTTTCACAAGGGATTTAGAAAAAATAATAATAATAACCACAGTATTTTGTAAGGGACTGAAATCTGAACCCATTAAACCATAAAATGAATGAACCACGAGGGGAAATTTTTATCTGAATTATTCTTTCACATACTGTCCTACCATGACCAGCTATATGTACAGTATGTATGTTTTATTAAACAGAAATGTTTTCACCTCTTGACCAGCAAAATGACTATATAAAATACAAAATGGCCTTTCATCAAATGGGCACATACTGTATACACTGTAAAATGAGCTCAATATGATACGGCATAAATGATAACAATCCAGCTTATGTCTCAGACGTGTTATAATTATCCTACCAGGGACAAAACTCTGTATATCTGTTACATACAGTACTTTTGCCAGCACAGTATAGTAAGTAAACACCTAAGTGATGAGGTTATATATTCTGAAACTGGTTCCCAATGCTAGTTATCAAGGAACATTTTTCAGTAAATGAATAAATATGTGACCACAGTTCTTTATAATATGTAATTTCTAACTTACTCTCAACTCCCTGGCTTAGTTACTTCGTAGTACATTATACATATATATATATATATATAGTCTAGTAAATCACCATAATATTACCATAGCTATATATTATCCATGAAGACCATATTAACCCTTGATCAGTGTATGTTTGCCACTCTCATAGCTAAATATCCTGTATACTGTTATTCACAAGGTTTGAGGATCAGGCAATTCTTAAGGTGCCAGGCGGTTTTACTTTCATCATCCAAAATACATTCTGTAACTCCCCCCATCTCCTCCAAACTCCTTATATGATCCTACCCATGCAACCCCTTTGGTGAATATGAATGCACTTCATATTTTAATATATATTTTTGAAACAGCTGAATTTACACACATTTAACACTTGCCAAAGTCCCAAATGGGAGAAGTAATTCATATGCCTAAACCCAGCATGGTTTAACATAATGTACAGCAAACTGCACTGATCAATGAGTTACAGGACATGCAACTACACCATTACTATAAAGCAAGAGTGCAGTAAGCCTTCAATAGCACAGATTATCTCACACATCATCATAACCTTCTAGGAATGCACTGCTGAGATACACTTTACAGTAAAACCACTGAATCTCTTTTTCTGGAACAAGTTTAAGTGCCCTGTTATAAGGTATTTACATGCAACATGACTCCTATGCTAAAGGAGGGCTTACTGCATTATCCAAGTGATTTGTTCTAATTTTCCCCACTGTTCCAGGATCTCAACTAATACATTAAATATTGCCACTAATATTAACTTAAAGAATGAAAGAAACTCATTTCCTTATAATGCTAGAATATGTCCATCACTAACAATTAAGTTAGAATTGCCAGCACTGGAAGATCAACAACAAAAGTCAACACATACAGTACAGTACTCAGGACAACACTACAATGTACATGCAATAAATAAAACAATACTTCTACAACTGAAGCTGCACATGAAGTGAGAAGAGTATTAATATTGATCTGGTTATATTAATTCATGAGACCAAATATTCAGTACAGGAGGTCCTCATTATAAGTTAGGGATGGAGTTCAAAATATCACAGTTTTTCCCATTCAACTGTTACAGTAAAATGAGGGAACCAGAAAATCAGGGGTGGGATTCTTCAACATATTCATGATCAATTCCCTGTCATAACCTAGATCTGTTTTTGCAGGAAGGAGATAGCAGGGAGAGTACTGAGTCTTTATCATGTCTCTTGTTCCCCCCCCCCCCCCCCCACAAAAAAAAAAAAAAAAAAAAACTTTGCTGTGAGAGGGAAATCATCATATGTTACACAAGTTTTCTGCAGAAGAAACAAGACAAGGGGAGTGCTGAATCTTCCCATGTCCCAAGTTCTTCCAGCAAAAACAGTTCCAAGTTATGATAGGGAATCCCACTCAACTTTATTCTGTAATTTAATGTATACTTAACCCCTCTCATGAGTGTAACAACAGTATCCTTTTCCTCCTACTGGCAGATTATCTTGCTCAATTGAGAGGGAGTCTTTGGAGCCTGAGACATTTCAATGGAAATATGGACATACAAAAAAAAGGCAACTTATAATGGGGACTTACTTGACTGTTACAACACAAGGCAGTTTTTTTTATTATTATTATTATGTTACGACATATTTGTTGCTCCCCTTAACCCCTTCAACACGATAAGGTACTGTATTGTATATTTCAGCTTATCCTTGCTATCTCCTGACTCTTCAAACAGGAGGGGTTAGTTCAAGCCTTCATTAATCCCTCCAGTGCAAGAGGTCCTTCCTAAGTTGTATAAAACAGCATCAAGGAAACAAGAACAATATAGGATACGACATAACTGGGCTAAGAGAGTCAAAAGCACACGTTTAACATGCCACTGTTTCTCTAGCTGTAACTTGACATCTAAATCTGAGAGTTTATCCAAGTTACCTCTTTCCAGAAAGTTTTCAACCCTCTCCACATTCCTAACCTACAATAATGGAAAAAATAAATAAATAAATAAAAGTCTGAGCACTAAGGACATTTCTTAATTTAAAAATCTAATTACCATGAATAAAAAAATTAAAAAGAAGGAACCAAAGGCTGAGCACATGCAAAAATTATATTAATATAAAGGCAAAATCAAGATTCAGTCATTTTGAGATGCCTGAAGACACTATACAGGTATTTAATGACTGAAGGTAACAGAGAGTGGAAAATATATACTGAGGAAGACACTTCTGCAGCTGACAGCAGAATCCAGTCTATATAAAGTACAGTACCAGCCAACTCTTGTATTAGATAGCTAAGCAGGAGCTGTGTGTCAGCCACACTCTGGGAGAAATGCAAGCAGTGTTCAGATCAGTGACTGGAGTAGCAATAAAAGTACAAAGATGCGACACTGTGACAAAGAAAGAGACACTGAAGGGAGTTAGCGAGAGGGGGGGAAGTGTTGATGACTCCACCTTGTTAAAATTCTAGTACTGTATGAGGTGAATCCCAAATTTAATTCACCTTCAGAATGCTGTCTCAAAATGGAAGAATTGGAAATAATTTCCAATAACCTACTGATGATGTTTAGGAAGGGCCTCTTAGACTGAGTGGGTTAAGCCTGGAGATGGGAAAGCTACTGAAACTTACTTGAATGTTAAAGAATACAGGGATGAGGAGTTCCCAGCTCCTTAATCCTAGTAATTACTGAAAAATAGATAACAACAGCAAAGTAACCTAATTACACATGAACACCATTAACTGCTCTGCTTATTCATTCACAGCAAGCCTAAGTACACCATTATGGCCACCCCAAAAATGCCTCAAATTTTACAGCTCTCTAACCACTTCACCATGATAATGTATTCCTTATTATAATCAAGCTACCACCAGATGATGTCACTTATGGAGATCTCAATCAGTGTAGAGGTTTATGGGACAGCTATATACAACCCTTCCAAATGAAAAGCCCAAAGTTGAATAAAATATGGTGAGAGCAAGAGTAAAATATGTGCAGTAAGCTGTATTCAGGTTGAAGGGGTCAGCAACAATCCAACAGTGCATTTCTTGTATTAAAACTAAATTCCTGCACATGACTGTCATATTTCCAAATCCAGTGACATGTTTGACTATTGGCCTTACAGCAGTTCAGACAAGGCTATGGCCAGTATGATATTTGGAGAGATTATAAGAATATTCTGCAACCATTTTAACAGTAGTAAGAGCATATCTGATCCTCTGTACATCATCCCAACCCTTCATGAGTTAAGCTTTGACCCATTCACTACAGATGTAGTTCGTATTTCATTCTCACTGCCGTCAGACAACTTTATTGTTGCTTTGGGGAGACCTCTTAGAATCATGGGATTAATTGAGGCTACACCTTCCTCCTCCATTTCTAAAAGTCTACCTTAAGGTGAGAATAATAGCAAGAAGTAAATGAGAAATATGTCATCAGACTGAAGGGGTTCAGCCTATGTCCATCAGTCCCAAATAACCCCTATCACTGAGGTTTGGGAGACCTTCATATACCTCCACAAAATAAATATCATAGTTTACATATCAAAACTACAACTACTCATACTAGATATGGAACTTTACAGTCTTAAATGACTGGCATTTTTTAAACCCCTGCAATCCTGTATGCGGCACTTTCTTGAAGAGGAAACTCAGTATTTTTTCTGGAAAAAATTAACACATCCAATAAATTTAACCTACAATTGAAAATACAAAACAACAAAAATTTATATTAAAAACCAAAAAATGATTAGCAGTACAAAATCCATAAAATGAGAACTACAACTAATAAAAATAATAAAATAAAATAAATAAATAAATAACAATCCGTTTCAGTAAAATGACTTTTATATAAGTATATAATTTTTTTTTTCACCAATGGAACATTTTACTCAGGCTAGGAAATGTCCCATGTACTAAGGGGAGTCGACACAACCTTCATCAACCACTGTGACATTTTTTTTATTTTTTTATAAATAATTCATCTCACTACTTCCAGATCTGAACAGCTTATGGGGACGTCTGTTGTGAATGGGTTGATGAAGGTTGTCTTTAACCCTTTTCAATTAAAAAGACCCCTCTAAAGAGAATAAAACTATCTAGTGAAAAAGATTATCAAAATACAAAAGAAAACATCATTCAGAAAAGGATTAATATTGTATGTAGAAGAATGTACTCTCACAACATCTACATGCACTTATTTTGTTCTCCAGTAAAATGCTATAGCATAAAACCTTATCTTTTTATATAACATAAAATCATGTTCAAAATTTTCACAAAGAAGCGAGAGACGAATATTGCAAATGTCTGAAGTATACAGTAAGTGGTAACTAGTCAACTTGACTGTTTACTAGTGACTGAAGTAAGTAATTATATATATATACAGCATATATGGCATCAGGGGCATTTACTTGAAGTCCTTATTTTATTTTGTCTTTTTTTTCATAATTTTTTATCCATATTTACTTCTCGTTTTTCCTGTATGATAAATCACTCTTTTTTTCCCCAGAAAAATGCACTAAAAAAACATCCTGCATTTTAAGACTCAAAGATCAAGTTGTAGAATGGAGTCTGCCAACGCCCACGAACCCAAGTTACAAGATACATGCGCTTATGAACCCCAGTTACGAGATACATGCACTCACGAACCCCAGTTACGAGATGCATGCACTCATGAACCCCAGTTACGAGATACATGCACTCACGAACCCCAGTTACGAGATACATGTACTCACAAACCCCAGTTACGGGATACATGCACTCACGAACCCCAGTTACGAGATACATGCACTCACGAACCCCAGTTACGAGATACATGCACTCACGAACCCCAGTTACTTGATACAAGCATTCATGAATCCTAGTCATGAGATACAAAAGACTCATTAGAGCCATGGAAGCAGACAACGTCACCAATAGAAGACACCCCTCCATGAATGAACAGAATGGCATCAAAGCAGAGAAGATAGACATACATTGTTCATTTCAATGTACAAGTAACAGAGTATGCTAAACTACATGTCAACAGGGCAGCTGAAAGGCATTATGGATCACCACCCTTGGAAAAAATTATTTGAGAATGGAGGAAGCAGAAGGAGAAATTAAAGAAAACGAGGATGCGAAAACATGGACTACAATACAAGCAAGTAAAATTCCCACAACTAGAGGAAGTCATAAAAACTTGGGTGGTCAACCAATGGAGAATGGGATACGCCATCTCATCAAAGATGATAATGTGAAGAAGTTATTTTTTTATACTAGTTGTTTGTGCAGTATTTTATTTTCCTACTGTTACTGGTATCTTTTATACAATATAGTAACTGGTGACTGGTTGTATGGTATTATAAAATGGAAACTGGCAATATGTACTGATATACAATATTAGTAATGTGTAATAAAGCAATATTACGATAATGACCGTTGGCTGAACTGAGTGAATTCTGTTGAGGGTTTGAGTTGTAAAAGTTCATTGAAACTACTGAACATAAAAACATCAGCTGATGGGAGCTGGACGTAAACACGCCATCGCCAGTGTGTTTACACACCTTGTAGTGGCATCTACGAGTTGTTGCTAATGTGAATAGGTAAAAATTGTGCTGAACTAGGTGCAATACACCTAATTAATAATAACCATAAATATTTGATAACAGGTCCAATATGTGATAATTTGCTGTGACAGAAAAATGACACAGTAGAGTCAGTGCCTTAGACTTGCTAGTACTGTGAGCTATTAAATCCTCAAATATACTTCATCATCATCATCATTCGGACCTCCTTTCCCATCTGAGGTCAGGTTGAGGAGTAGCAACGTCCAGACAGCCTAAGCCTGCCCAATTCAGTGGGCCAACCATCCATTCACTCATCATTCATGCCCACAGAAACTTGGCTCATCAGTTAGGCCAAAAAAAATTTCACCACATTCTGTAGCTTCACATGTAACTACCTGAGTCAATCCAAATGCTGTCATGGTAAAAATGGGTGCCAAATCCCTGGTTATACACTTCACACAAAATTCATCCAACCAGCTCTGTCTCTTGTCAGTCCTTTATCTTTAGCCTCACAGACTTCCATACCTCTCTTCCTCACACACTCATCCACCATATCTCTCTGCCTTCTCCCTCCATCAAATTCACTCAGATATACCTTTCTCACCACTCTACTGTCCATTCCATCTCCCCACATGACCAAATCATCTCAACACTATCTATCTATTGCCAGACACCTTAATCCCGCAAGGGGTGGACACAAACAAATCGCCTCCATGTCGCCCTGTCCCCCACCATTTCATTGCCCTGCTCCCAGCTCACACCCCCCTCTCTCATATACCTCTCCACTCCATCCCTCCATCTCATCCTTGGCCTTCCCCTCCCTCTCCCCCCTCCACCTCACTCACATACACTCTTCTCATCAGTCTCTCACTCTCCATCCTCTCCACATGGCCAAACCACCTTAATGTGTTCTTCCTAACGCTTCCTCTCACATCCACATCCACACCACAACGATCCTTGACTTCCTCATTTGTCAGTCTGTCTCTGCATGTGACTCCACATCCTACTCTCAAATAACTCATTTCCACTGCTCTCACTCTTGACTTTTGTCTTTCCAACAGGGTCCAAGCTTCACTTTCATATGTTAAAGTTGGTTATCACAATACTGTCATGTAGCAGCTTTTTCACTTCCATGCTCACTTCCCTGTTTCTTATCACTGCTTTCAAGGACCCAGCAACCTTTCTTCCATGCTGCACCCTTTCAAGCACTTCACCCTCTAAACTTCCATCCTTACTCATCACACTATCCAAGTATTTAAATGAACTCACATTTTTCATATCCTCCCCATCCAATCTCACTGTAAATTCACTGACTTCACTTATCTCAAAGACCATCACTTTACTCTTCCCTACGTTCACCTTTAGATTCCGTTTCTTACACACTTTCCCAAACTCATCCACCAAGCCTTGCAGCTCCCCATCGTCTTCACTTAACAACACAGTATCATCTGCAAACAACAGTACTGGTAGTTTCCAAACACTGCACTCTCTCACCAGGGCCACTCCAACATCCACTGCCCTACCTTGTATCTTTTATAACCCCATCCATATACAGACTGAACAACCATGGAGACATGACACATCCTTGTTTCAGTCCAACCTTCAAATAGAAAAATTCACTCAATTCACTATCCACATGCACTGCAGCCTTAGCACCCTCATACATACTCTTCATGGCCTTCAACAACTTCCCATCTACTCCATATATTCTTAATACTTTCCACATCTCAGTACACTCTCTTCAATTCTGGTGTCCACAGACTTCCTCACTCTGCATCTTTCACGAATCACATTATTCCATATCCTATCCACTCTCTATACTCCACATACATTCCTCAGCAGTCCCATCTCCACTGCTCTTATTCTGACTTTTCATTTTCATGCCACACCACAGTCTCCTTCATGTAAGCCTCACACAGCTGCAACACTCAAGCCTCTGTTTCTTATCAAGGCCTTCATAGCACCAGCTACTTTCCTTCCTTGTGTCACTCTACTTTCCACTTCTTTTGCACATTTTCCTCTATTTTCTATCACTGTATCCAGGTATTTGAACTCTCTCATCAAAATTCGCCAACCCCTCCCCCCCCAAAAAAAAAGCGTACTATAGGGTGTGTCTTAGTACTTGTAGTGTCTTATCATACAGGAAATACAGTACAGTATTTATATTTCATTTACTGTATTTTGTTTACTGTATTTTTTTGGCTTATAAGTCCATAGTATCATATAATTTATAATGGCTACAACATGCTTGCATGTGCCAGCCTCAGTCACCTAATGGCGGATCTTCACTGCTCAATCTCCAGCAGCCTCCCTATTCGGTTCCTTATCCCTGAGGTCATACTCTGTACCCTCATCCCATGTCTTTTTTTTTGTCTGCCTCTTGCAACTCTACCTCCAAATTTCACACTTCTAATCTTCTGCACTCAACTGTCATCCTCCATCCTCTCAACATACCTAAACTATCTCAATCTACCCCTCCTCATCACAACACCAATACATTCAAGTCCAGGATGCATCCTTCTCTTCAATCATAATTGTAACCCTCACAGGCCTCACATTCATGGATGCTCTACACATCCACCCAATTATTATCATTTCTATGCATTTGAGACTACAAAGATCCTCTTCCTTTATGTAGCAGCCATGGCTCAGTGGGTTAGAGCACTCTGCTCTGATCGAAGGGTCGGAGGATCAAATCCGCCAAAGGGTCACTGGTAGACATCAGGAAGGGCATCCGGTCGTAAAATGCTACACGCTCCAATCCAAAAGTCCTTTTTAGGGGCAACGCCTTAGCCCTTCGGGGATACCAGGCGTACAACCAAATTATTATTATTATTATTAAAGATCCTCTTCCTTTACTGCCTATGTCTCACTACCATACAGCATATATAACACATGCTGCATATGGAAAACTTGCATTAGTTCCACTGTTACCAACAGTAGTATAAAGATGATGTGCCAGCTTCATTTCAGACTACAATACAAGATGCATAAAAAAAAAATTTAATATATCCCTGTCTTTTAAGTTATGGGGAATGCTGGATCTGGGGGGAGGGGGGAGTTCAAGAAAGTCTGGACCCTTGCTTTTCTTTTCTTTTCTTTCTGTAACATGTACAAGGAATTACTGACTAAACTAGCAAAACAGAAGTTGAAGAATTCCTGATCATATGAATCTGACCTTTCTAATGAAGCTTTGTGTGTGTGTGTGTGTGTATATACTGTACAATATATATACATATACAATATAT
Source organism: Birgus latro (assembly GCA_018397915.1). NCBI lineage: Eukaryota > Metazoa > Arthropoda > Malacostraca > Decapoda > Coenobitidae > Birgus > Birgus latro. The sequence continues at coordinate 40,794 of JAGKTI010003558.1, forward strand.
ATATATATATATATATATATATATCTATCTATCTATTGCCAGACGCCATAATCCCGTAAGGGGTG
>JAGKTI010003558.1:45651-56699 GCA_018397915.1 Birgus latro
CCTAACGCTTCCTCTCACATCCACATCCACACCACAACGATCCTTGACTTCCTCATTTGTCAGTCTGTCTCTGCATGTGACTCCACATCCTACTCTCAAATAACTCATTTCCACTGCTCTCACTCTTGACTTTTGTCTTTCCAACAGGGTCCAAGCTTCACTTTCATATGTTAAAGTTGGTTATCACAATACTGTCATGTAGCAGCTTTTTCACTTCCATGCTCACTTCCCTGTTTCTTATCACTGCTTTCAAGGACCCAGCAACCTTTCTTCCATGCTGCACCCTTTCAAGCACTTCACCCTCTAAACTTCCATCCTTACTCATCACACTATCCAAGTATTTAAATGAACTCACATTTTTCATATCCTCCCCATCCAATCTCACTGTAAATTCACTGACTTCACTTATCTCAAAGACCATCACTTTACTCTTCCCTACGTTCACCTTTAGATTCCGTTTCTTACACACTTTCCCAAACTCATCCACCAAGCCTTGCAGCTCCCCATCGTCTTCACTTAACAACACAGTATCATCTGCAAACAACAGTACTGGTAGTTTCCAAACACTGCACTCTCTCACCAGGGCCACTCCAACATCCACTGCCCTACCTTGTATCTTTTATAACCCCATCCATATACAGACTGAACAACCATGGAGACATGACACATCCTTGTTTCAGTCCAACCTTCAAATAGAAAAATTCACTCAATTCACTATCCACATGCACTGCAGCCTTAGCACCCTCATACATACTCTTCATGGCCTTCAACAACTTCCCATCTACTCCATATATTCTTAATACTTTCCACATCTCAGTACACTCTCTTCAATTCTGGTGTCCACAGACTTCCTCACTCTGCATCTTTCACGAATCACATTATTCCATATCCTATCCACTCTCTATACTCCACATACATTCCTCAGCAGTCCCATCTCCACTGCTCTTATTCTGACTTTTCATTTTCATGCCACACCACAGTCTCCTTCATGTAAGCCTCACACAGCTGCAACACTCAAGCCTCTGTTTCTTATCAAGGCCTTCATAGCACCAGCTACTTTCCTTCCTTGTGTCACTCTACTTTCCACTTCTTTTGCACATTTTCCTCTATTTTCTATCACTGTATCCAGGTATTTGAACTCTCTCATCAAAATTCGCCAACCCCTCCCCCCCCAAAAAAAAAGCGTACTATAGGGTGTGTCTTAGTACTTGTAGTGTCTTATCATACAGGAAATACAGTACAGTATTTATATTTCATTTACTGTATTTTGTTTACTGTATTTTTTTGGCTTATAAGTCCATAGTATCATATAATTTATAATGGCTACAACATGCTTGCATGTGCCAGCCTCAGTCACCTAATGGCGGATCTTCACTGCTCAATCTCCAGCAGCCTCCCTATTCGGTTCCTTATCCCTGAGGTCATACTCTGTACCCTCATCCCATGTCTTTTTTTTTGTCTGCCTCTTGCAACTCTACCTCCAAATTTCACACTTCTAATCTTCTGCACTCAACTGTCATCCTCCATCCTCTCAACATACCTAAACTATCTCAATCTACCCCTCCTCATCACAACACCAATACATTCAAGTCCAGGATGCATCCTTCTCTTCAATCATAATTGTAACCCTCACAGGCCTCACATTCATGGATGCTCTACACATCCACCCAATTATTATCATTTCTATGCATTTGAGACTACAAAGATCCTCTTCCTTTATGTAGCAGCCATGGCTCAGTGGGTTAGAGCACTCTGCTCTGATCGAAGGGTCGGAGGATCAAATCCGCCAAAGGGTCACTGGTAGACATCAGGAAGGGCATCCGGTCGTAAAATGCTACACGCTCCAATCCAAAAGTCCTTTTTAGGGGCAACGCCTTAGCCCTTCGGGGATACCAGGCGTACAACCAAATTATTATTATTATTATTAAAGATCCTCTTCCTTTACTGCCTATGTCTCACTACCATACAGCATATATAACACATGCTGCATATGGAAAACTTGCATTAGTTCCACTGTTACCAACAGTAGTATAAAGATGATGTGCCAGCTTCATTTCAGACTACAATACAAGATGCATAAAAAAAAAATTTAATATATCCCTGTCTTTTAAGTTATGGGGAATGCTGGATCTGGGGGGAGGGGGGAGTTCAAGAAAGTCTGGACCCTTGCTTTTCTTTTCTTTTCTTTCTGTAACATGTACAAGGAATTACTGACTAAACTAGCAAAACAGAAGTTGAAGAATTCCTGATCATATGAATCTGACCTTTCTAATGAAGCTTTGTGTGTGTGTGTGTGTATATACTGTACAATATATATACATATACAATATATATATATATATATATATATATATATATATCTATCTATTGCCAGACGCCATAATCCCGTAAGGGGTGGCCATTTGACTCTGAGTTATTTGTTTTACAGGGAGGGGCACTAACCCTCCACTAACCCACTTGTTGACACGTAGGGAGCACGTATGGTTTGGTTATATGGTTACCACCCAGCATTGTAAATTGTTTCTTGGTTTACAGGAAACCATTTGGATTGTCACTCAATGTAAAGCCACCTGTAAAGGAAAGAAAAGCAATAAGAAGTGACAGGAAAGATGGGAGACATAGGAAGAGAGGAGGGCAGGCTCAGGAAGAGAATGATAAAGGCTAAGGGATATATATATATCAAAACTTCTTCATCTATGACTTTAACTGACTTAAGTAACATTCAATGAACATAAATAAAATATCCATATTCGATGACGATGATTCACTAGAGGTAAGGATGTATTCCGAAACATCACAACTTTTCCGTACAGTTGGCACTGTAAACTGGGGGAACAGGCAAATCATCTTTGAAGGTACCAGTAGTTAAGGAACTTTAACAGGCAATTCACTTTTACTATAAACTTAGGAGCAAAAAACAGATCAACAAAGAAGACTTCTGTAATAACAAGGTATTACTATAATTAAACCCCAGATGGTGACAAAATACTACAAGAATAGTCAGAGCTGGTGCTGTCCCTCGATTTGCTTGCTGGCTGGTTGTTTACAGTTAACAGACAGACGGAGATGTCTTCACCCCTTCAGTACTACAACACCTGTTTTGTTCTATTCTTGCTGTCTTCTGAAGATTATACCCAGTTTCATAAAGATTCATATTGAAATAGATTACAAAAAAAATGAATAAATAAATAAAGCATTACAATCTCCAATGACCTCTTCTGAATGATGATGTGTTACATTTTACAGCTGCTGATGCCTCAAGACTGAATTCAACTTGGGAGAAACCTCTCACAGTGACAAAGTTAAGCATTAAGAAGTAATTATTACACTAAATTTTATTTTGCAAATAACTTACTCTACACAGCAGTCACAAATACATTTCAAGAGGCTCATTTATCACCATCATCATCATTTCATCCCAAATTTTCAATCTAACTCCTTATACACACACAATACAGTACAGTGACAGGAATAAATACTGAAGACATAACATTAAATAAAAAGATAATAACAGTCAGCCCAACATTACCCCATCCAAGATGTAGGGGCCTGAGGCTAAGCTAAGGTAACTTAAAATAAATAAAGCTAACTGGAGCTTAAGTGCCAATGCTGCAAGCTGCCTAAAAACACCGCCACGGAAGCATAAATAACAATAAATCACCTAACTCACACCAAATTAAACTCTTCAATCCCAAGATTTTTTAGATTTCACTCCCCTGACTCTGATTATTTTATTTACCTCTGGATGACATTTTTGAACTGGAGGGGTTTAACATACCTTTCACCAACCTCTCTTCTAAAAGGAGGCTAACTTGTAGTGCATAAATGGCCTGGTCATAGCAAGAACAGATCAGAGAATATGTAAGCAAACTGGAGGAGTTAATGAGGTCTACTACGGTGCTATTACTCAAGTATTTTACAGGCAGTCCTCGTTTAAAGTTACTTCATTATTAAAATGATCACTGTATACTTGTTTTTCACTTGAAGTTGTTCTTGATTCTCTGTAAAGTTGCTTTGGACTTTTTATTTACTTGTTTAATTATCCATTTAACACCTAAATCATGAAGTTTCAAGCATGTCTAACTCAAAGCTATTTCACTTAGTTGTAACATACTGCTTGCACACATCCTAAAGTGAGAAATGACTGTATATAACCTTAATACAGTAACATATCAGCTAAAAGATGAGAAACCCCTTCAATATCACACAACTCTTAATATCTTACTCTTCTTGCCACCAGATGATTTTATTCAGGCTTAGGGGAAATCTCTCAATGAAGGGGCTTCAAACAATCACCATTAATCTCTTCAGTATAATGTTACCACAACTATTTTTTAGTCTTACTTATCTCAGATGATCTGATTCATCTTTCAAATCTAATGTAGTGAAAGGACCAAAATACAATGCAGTGATCAACTTGAGTATTTCAGAAAACCATAACATCATAGTGGCTTACAGATAATTAGAACACACTGACAAAACAAGAGATGTACTAATAGTAGCCAACAGTGGTTAACTTGATTATCTACATCAAAAGTTCACTTTAAAAATAGCTGGGAATTCTTAAGTGTTATGGGTATGCCCAATACATAATGTAAAGCCAAGTCGGCTGAGTAGTACTGTATGAGAGATTCTCTGAAGTGTATGATCATTCGTTATATAAATGTGGACACAGGGCCAGATTCCCACTGGCCTTGGAGATTTAGCAACATCTCTGCCTCAGTGACTTATTTTGCCTACTTTAACCCCTCTCAAGGCTGGAACAATTCAAGTACTCTGTTCCAGCCAACAACAGACATTTTAATTCCGCTGAGACCGAGTCACAAGTCTGAGTGTCTGGTACCATTAACTTTCTCACGGCTGGAACAACTCTGATATTCTCTTCAAGTTAATGCTAGATCAGTTGAATCTGCTGAGAGTGTTAACATCCCCTTGTTTACTACTGATGTAAATTACACAGTAAAACCTCACTATAAGGGACTAATTGGGGCCCAAGCCATTCCAAAAAGTGCGAAATTCTGATTTGAAAAGCAGCATCCGGACTTCCCCTGCTAACCTGAACTATTTCCGTTCACACAATAGTCCGGATCACACCAACGGTTTTTAAACTGTTTTCACTACCACTGCAGCGTTGTACAGTCAAGCGTCAGTAAGTTGGACACTCATAACTCGGATCCCCGTATAGGTCGGACAGGGGGGTCACTAAGCGGGCGTACAAAAAATTCAGTTATGGTATGTAACGTTTTAAAAATTTTCTTTTGCACAACTGTCATAAATACACAGCAGAACCACATAACTGCTGAACTCATAATTAATGACTCCACTAATTAGTAATTTCTTCCTAAAAAAAAAAAATAGTTGCAAAAATACAGAAAATATATATTTTTTCCAGTGTCTGTTTGACCTATTTAAAGGAAAAATTTCCATTAACAGTAGTATAATTCTGATAAGGAAAATCCATTCCAAAAAACACTGCCTTACTGGAATCCTCACCTTATTCTTTATTTTTTATTCTCTTAATATCCTCACCGTATTCTTTGTCTGCATATTTTATTACTACAGTAGAACACCATAACTGCCGAACTCATTAATTGCCGACTTCACTAATTAGCCAGGTCTTCCTTAACCTCTACACACCGGTTGACATGTATAGCGTGACATTTTCGAGCACGGAGCAACGTCGGTTGACGTGTTTAGCCGCAAGCGTCTACCTACAACCCTTTGAACTTTAACTTATCCTTATCCATTGACAACATGGGAATACTTTCATTTGAAAGAGGAAGAGTTGGTGAGTCTTAGTTACCTTTACTTTTTTCTCTAGCTGTTATAGTTTGACAGATATTAGGGTTTGAAGTAAGGTTATCTTTTCCAAAATCATGAAATTCCCCGCAGAGAGGAGAGAGCGACATTGGGAAACCCCCAGCGTGTAGGGGTTAAAAAATAATAGGAAAAATACAGAGAATAAACTGCAGGAATATGAATTGAACTTATAAGTCTTTCTGCTGAAAGTTAAACGTACATTTAGCGCTCATTCTTTTGTTCGTTTTTGTGTGTATATGTGAAAGACAGAGTATTGATGCAAACAGTAATGTAATCCATTAACACCTCAATAACCCCCGGTGTTGAACAACCCTTTACAGTACTGATGTCAGTGATGTCGAGTTAGTGCAAGCTATGAAAAAACTGTGAACACTTATGGGAAGGGAACGAAGGTCACTGGCATATTTACACAACCCTATGCCTAAAGTTAAACATACATTTAGTGCTCATTCTTTTGTCCATTTTTGTGTGTATATGAAAGAAAGAGTATTGATGCAAACAGTAATGTATTCCATTAATCCCTTAATAACCCCTGGCATTGAACAACCCTTTACAATACCGGTGTCAGTGACGTCGAGTTAGCACAAGCTATAAAAAAAATGTGAACAATCATGGGAAAGGAACAAAGGTCACTGGTATGTTTTCACAACCCTACACTACCACCCCAAGCAGTCAGGCGGTCGCTAAATCTCAGATGTTTTTGCCCGTATGGCACATGCACCGTAATTTTATCAATTCTTCAGTGAATCATAGTGAATCACAGGATGGATTTGGGTACAGTAGCTAAGAAACACACTGCTAGGTGCACCAGACGATTCTCTTCAAATCTTTAAGAAAAATAAATTGATTTTAGAACTTCAAAAATTGTTCCAGGGTCAGCCAGAGGTGCGCACAAATTTCTGGCAACCATTGAGGAGTTAAGCTGTTAAGCCATGATTTCCAGTGCAATGGGAGAAACTTATTCTCCATACTCAAAGCTGAATTTCGTTACCCAATTTCCCAACTGTTGGTTAGGTTAGGCTTGGTTAAATTATTATGTACAGTTAAGCTTGGTTAGGTTTGGTTTCGTTAAACACTTAGGACAGTCCCTTCCACCATTACCTTGAATCAAACAAGAGCTGTCACAGCCAAACAGCTAAAAACAATGGGGAAACAGATTTAACAAGAAACGTTTATTTATGGGTAATGCATTACAGTGACAGTGGTTCACAGGCTACGCAATTACCGGTAAATGTCATTTTCAGGAAGGCGCCAAAAATTAGCAAGGGGGTTTGGATTGTAACCCTTGCGATTTTTTTTTTTTTTGGGGGGGGGTTACTGTAATGTTAACAGACATCACAGTTTTAATATATTGTACTTTGGTGTGCATTAATACTTGTATGCATGAAAATGTGATGATTTAGACAGATTTGGAGTACAAACCCGTGTGGGTCGGACAATTGTGTAACTCAGACTGAGTTCCCCCCAATTAGTCCAAGTTACCGATGTTTGACTGTACAGTACTGTATTGTACATTCACTACAATAATCAAATGGTATAATATAAATAATAACACTGTGGTGAATATAGCTAAAGTGGTCAGGCAGTCCAGACTATTTCTGGCTTTATCGGACTTTTTCCAATATACAGTAAAGAATTTAGTCCGGTAGCGCCTCGATTCCAATAAATGCAAATTTTGGTCTACTGAAGTCCGTTGTATCAAGGTTTTACTGTAATCAGTATTACCGTAATAAGCTATAAATATCTTACGAGAACATAAAAATACAATACAAAAAATATATCACTGAGAAAGAAGTACTACAGTCTCCTTTGCCAATAAGAATACAGGTCCAACTCACTAAAGTCCCTCATTGCAGCCTCCTTAACAGTACGTCTCTAATGCTTTGCGGTATTCACGGATATAATTTTGTAAAGGCACCAAAAAATGTTTCCTCCATGAGATACCTGCTTAAGTTACGTATTCTATTATAGTCAAACTTGAAAGCTCAATATTTGTAGCACAGTGAGAGTTGGCTGGGCCCCAAGGCTCAGCAGATCAAGGACCATATCATCTTCACTCAAAATTACCCACAAAATACTTGTTTATCATTAGGAAGACAAACAGGTTCAGTTGTATATGAAATGCACTATACCTGAGCACTAGGTAAGCTAATACACAATCATTTAAATTTATTCTTTATTTTGTGACACTTTTAACATCTTGATATGATCCTTAATGCTTGTTTAATGCAAAGATAAATGCTGCTTTGAAACTATGGTATTACCCCTGGCTATTTCTTCAAGTTTTACATTGAATGCTGCATTTAGGAAACCACCCTTCTCCACTGCAGCACACCCCAGCCAACCATCCTCATATATGAACCCCACATGTCTGGTAGCAAGAATACCTCTCATAATATAGCATTATACGTACCATTCATGTCTAGAGATGGTAAATATATCATTCAAAAACACTAACTACATGGTAACTAGGGGTACCCCTTTTGAAATGAGGCCTATAAGTACATACATTTACCAGTACTCCCTAAGAATTCTTACTTCAATTAGCTATAATTTAGCAATTTGGGAATACCTCTTGCTATCTCTCATGATGTGGGAGCAAGCAGAACCCCATCATGAATACAGATGGTGCTAAGGGTCTACTGGTACTCCCTATATCACTCTCTTCTCCATTTACAAATACTTCCAGCTACCTGGTATCTAAAGGTACCCTTGGTGAAGTGGGGGTAAATAGTACAGTACCCCTTCAGTCTACAGACCTCTATATACTCCCAAGAAAGTCTCACTCCTATTTTTGCTCTGAAATAGCTCTTAAGGGTGTCTACAGGTGCCCAATGTGATGTGGGATTGTATTTTTGTCAACTTAAGGGCCTCATAAACACCTCTTCCTTTTCAGATTTATTTTGTGTATTACACTACATTTCTTGTGTATGTAATTTATACATTTTTTACATCAATAATGACTACATAAATACCATACAACAGAATATTAATGTACCATACACAAAAAATACACTGACAGGAAAGAAGTGCCAGCGAGCCTCCCCAACTGACAAGGATATGAGCCATGGAGCCTTAATTGTCTCACATCACTCTCAGTCTACAGAAATCTACAAATACTCCTTAGAAACTCTCAATCCACTTTCCATTTACGGTTACCTTTTGCTACATGGTGTCAAGTCTACAAATACGTCCTTGAAACCCTCACCTCACTTTCCATTTAGGATTACCTCTTGCTACCTGTTGGGTTGAGGTGGGGGCCTAGAAGTACCTTTCATGGAAGGCCCTGATGATGGTGGGTGTGCGCTGCTGGAATCCCAACACTACGAGGAGGCCAGACGTGTGAGTGGTGTTCAGCCGCTTGGTGCCCAGACCACACAATGCCAGTCTGAGGGAATACAGGTGGTGGTCAAGTGGTTTGTAGTGATTTGTTATATGAAAGGATGAGAGTTCAGTCCCAAACTGGGGTGGGGAACAGTCTCAGTATTCTGTTACAACAGACTCTATTGAGCTTCCACACGATTCATGAACATGTCATAAAAACACACCCACTAAAACCACTACACCAGTCCTAAATTTAAAGCCCTTGAATGTATTCAATATGTACAGTGGATTCATAATAAGGTTGTAACATGTAAAGGAGTATGGCATGCAGGAGGACTGCTTGGCTCCAGGGAACAAACTCTCATCTATGCCCAAAGAAGAAAAAAAATAATAATTATCTTTCATTTTTCACAAGCACAACAAGTTCTACATCATCATTCTAACCCTATATCCCAATAAAAAGTGGAGAAGGAGGTTGGAATCTGAAATATGAGGAAAAAATAATACAAGTGAGTTATTAACAATGTCAAGTAAAAGGGGCCATACTCCTACTCACTTCTAATTCATCATAATCATGCAGACCTTTTTCTGCACCTCATTTGTGACTTAAAACCTTACAAATTACAATACAGCCCTTAAAGTTTATTTAAATACAGTACATATACACCATACTTAATACCTATGATGTAAGAAAGAGAGTTCTGAAATAACTAAGTGAACTAGATAATTCTGATTCAAAGGTAAAAAGTTAATTTAGACAGCAAAACCTCGATATAACGGACTTCAGTAGACCGGAATTCGCGTTTATCGGACTTAAGGAGCTACCAGACTAAATTCCTATATATCAGAATATGTCTGATAAAGCCAATAGCAGTCCGGACTGCCTGACCACTTCAGCTATGTTCACCACAATAATATAAATAACAGACATGTTTATCATTGTACAGTACAGTATTATTATATATATTACACCATCTGATTAATGTAGTGAAGTTATAACACAGTACAGTACCACAATGGTAGTCAAAACAGTTTATAAACCGTTCATGCAATCCGGACTGATGTCTGATATATCGGAAAAAGTCCGGATTAGCAGGGGGAAGTCCGGATGTCGCTATTATCAGAATTTCGCATTTTTAGGAATGGTTTGGACCCCAATTAGTCCGTTATAGTGAGGTCTTACTGTATATATATATATTGTATATATTTTTTTATGCATGGAAAAAGGAACCAAAGGCCATCGGCCCACAAACTGTTCCTTCCAAGAAAAAAAAAAAACAATACAAAAGAGAGCCAAATTCAAGATCCGTTCATAACCTACTTTAACCCTTTAACCGCAGGGAAGTCGGAGGAGAGCCGTGCCCATCACGCGGGGAAAATCCGCGCTCTGACTGACTTTTTAAAAGTAGTCTCTCTACTATCCGGACGTCCACTATCCAGATACATCACTATTTGGACATCGTAGGCTTCCAAACCCCAAAATGCCCAAAAATTGAAAAAATCCGATTTTTTCCGCCCGCGTCAGTTTGAATTTCCCGCTCGCGCCGACTAGCTCCCTTCCCACCAAATCACCCTCCTATTAGTTCTGTCTCAACTCCCGTGAACAGTTGATGGCTGTCTGATCGTTTGCGGTATTTTCATTCTTGTTTAAATAATCAAAAGTCACAGTGCTAAGGATTAAGTGTAGTTAAACACTGGATTACTGGACATGCTTCAAGAGCAATTATGACCACTGTAAAAACCTTAGAGATGGGGTAAACAACAATCATGGACTGTAAGTAAACATTGTCAACTGCTAAATATTTTCCATAATCACTTCTAAATCCTCATTCTCTGGTTACATTTTATTTACTTCAAGCTTTGTGTCCCATATTTGAGTGCACAGGCTGTGAAAGAGGTGATTT
>JAGKTI010003559.1:12451-23279 GCA_018397915.1 Birgus latro
TATATATACTACGCATGTCATTAAAACAGAGACCTACTGTAGGTTTGAGTGTTGAGATGGGGAATTTCTGTGACCTCCACCTTCCTTCCATCATGTAACATTACGAATAACTAATTTGTTATTTGCGGAGGTTGCACAGTTGAGGAATGGTTGCCTTCAGAGTCAGAAGGACGAAGCCCTCAAAATAAGTTGGGCCAATCAACCATGAATGTATGTCGTTGGTAGATTGGGGAATTAAAGCCCTCGGAATCAGAAGGGCCGTCAAACAAGAATAAGTTTCTAGGTAAGTGCAATTCTTATGAGGAATTTCTTGAAGTGGTTAGAAATTGTCCATGAATTACTACAGCACATAACTATGTATTGTTCACATTTTGTTCCTAAGAATTTTAAGTCATCGTGGGAACTCTCTTGGTGCAGCAGTTTACAGGATCATATAAACCCGTGCTGCACAGCGTGCATTTTTTTTTTTTTTATCATATTCTTACTAACATCAGACGATTTCATTCTTCTTCGTCCAGTATGCAAACTATGCATAATTTTATCTTCTTATAATATCATCCTTTCTCACTGCTTATGATTTGGCTGAGTAACATTATACGATGATGTCTCATGTAGTTCACGCACCAGTCATCCAATACAGTATTATCCCATCAAGTGAGCAGAAACCGAAGGCTAGGCAGCTGTAGTCCAGACATTTTAGGCTATTGTGGTCAGACACTCATCCCTGAGTGGCACTGTATGAGAAATCAACGCCAACATTTCCTCGAAACTGAATCCAGAACCAGGCTTCCTTGGTACCTTGAAAAAGTTCCCGAGTGTCATCACCGGCGTAAGAACCGGGGGGGGGGGGGGGGGGACGGGCCCCCCCCACGTGTGGGGGGGGGGGGGGGGGGGGGACACAGGCCCACCCAATGATATTGCTGGGGGTGGAGGTCGATGTACGCTTGGGCCCACCCATTATTTTCCAACAAAAATTACATTATTACCGTACCTAAATTCTGACTGACCAAGAAAACAGCAACTACTTGCGGTACATAACATTCATAAAAGAATTACGCAGACCTCAAGTCCAGTAATCCAGATGGTATTGCCACCAAGGAAGTCTCCAGCACCCGCACATAATGTGAAGTGTTTAACTCTTCACCAGTGGCTAAGACAATATTGAGTGAAGTGCACGCCATGCTCTGTTTGTACTGTACAATTCCAGTAACAAGTGCCACTGCAGAGAGAACCTTTTCAGTTCTCAATAGGCTGAAAATGTACTGGAAGTCCGCTATGACCCAAGAAAGGGTAAACAGTGTAATGATAATGCACATTTATAAAGGGTTTACAGATCAGGTTAACTTAAAAGACATTCCACAACTGTTTGCAGGGCCAGGTGACAAAAGGGGAATTTGAGAGCTTCAGGTGAACTGATTTGAAGTAATCCATTCTTTATTTGTATACTTTACTGAATATATATTTCTTAATTTCCAATTGTCAGAATCAAATAAATGCAGTAAATTTAGTGATCCTGTATGGAAAGCCCAACAATATTACAGTTATGGGAATTTCCTCTCACTGTTTTCGTTTTGATATTTTCCACACATTTCATGCTATCATTCTCACTAATAGACCTATACGTTTTTCTGTTCAGTTCATTACAAAGATGTGTAATGATACATTTGACCATAATACATGTGATACATAGTGATTTACATCAGAGATAAACATTAGTGTGAATTACAAATATGAGTCATTTCTTTTATGTACTTATGGGCCATTGCCACAGCCAGGGTGGGTCAGAGGAGTTAGCTAACCTCACATAAGCAAGAGCTCTTTCCCATTATGTTATTCTACCCTATGTGTAACAAATTTTTTTTTTTTCATACTTATTTGAACTTAGAATATGCTCTAATACCCAGTGCAAACGGACTCAAAACGTCCCTGAAATTGGTAAATTTTCACAGATTTCCTTGGGGAGGGGGGGGGGGGTCACAGCGCCCCCACAATCCCCTCAGCGGTTAGGGCTCGCATCGCTCGCCATCCCCCTGCCCTGTGCCTCCTCAGTGTCACAATTGTTCCTACGCCTATTGTCTTGTCCCAGAATATTCATTTCTTCACAACGAAGGGTATCTCATAAACTCAATAAAAAGGTGTTAACTTAATGAAATTGATGGAGATCGTTTCTGCCCTTTCATTACGATTGTTCATCCCAAAAATCGTTTGACGGTGGCAAGAATAAAAGAACGTCTACCTGCTTTAGGGGTTACAGTAAGAATGTTACAATGCTAACTTGGCACGTGATATGGAGAAAATAATGAATGTGTCAACTAAAATAAGCAAATAGTGATTTATTTATTAAAATGCTCACAGACTCTTGGTTCACGTATTATTCTTTCCCACCTAAGTGGCAGCGACGAGTGTGGTGACAGATAGATGTTTTATTCACCGCAATCTTGTGGGATTAGGTTTCCTGATACCTCTTCCCGAGTGATTCATTTTGCGACAGAATACAAGATTCGGTTATTGTGTGAATATACAGAGATAAATGATGAAAAGAGGAGCATGCTAATATGAACGGTTTTACTACTGCTACTTCTAATTATTATTATTAAGAAGTAAGGACCAGGTGGAAAGAATATTTTGAAAGCCTGATGAATGGGTATAGAGAGAGCAGAGCCGCTGCAAACATGATTGGTTTTGGGGGTGTGCAGAGAAGGAATGCAATGCTAGGAAACGTGACACTCGCACAGGTGAAAAACGCTGTGAAACGGCTGAAACATGGGAAAGCAGCTGGGGCTTATGAGGTGTATGCGGAGATAATTAAGTTTTTTTTTTTTTTTTTACAGAACAGAGGAAGGAAAAATTTTAAACAAATGAATAATAAAAATCCATACACCAGATTACTGGTGTCCTCCATTCATGAAATATCTGTAGCAGTTGGGCTTAAACAGCTGTAGGTTGGTTTGGAGGGAAACAACTCTGAGGAAGCAAGTTCCAGAGAGATGCAGTTCGGGGAATAAAAGAATTTCGACAGGCGGAAGTTCTGCAATATGGCTGTGTGACATTCCAGTCATGAGCGCTGCCAGATGCCCGTGTGGCACGAGGGAAGGCATGGAGAAGTGGCACAATGGACGCAACTTCGTCTGAGCATTTGCCATAAAAATATCTGTAAAATAATGCAAAGGAGGCAACGTTCCTTCTTACTTGTAGGGGAGGTAGTTTATTTATAATGGCAGGGTTATTAATATTTCCAACAGCTTTGTTCTGAATTTTGTCTAGTTGTTTTAATGCAACCTCTCCACATCCATTCCACAAGGGTGAGCAATATTCAAGCTGAGAGCGCACATGACTCTTATAAATTATAGCTAACTGCTCGTCAGTGAAGAAGTTACGGACTCCGTACAATAATCCAAGTTTCTTTGAGGCGGTTTTAGCAAGTGATCTGACATGAGAGGTCCAGCTGAGAGCATTGTTAAGTGAGATGCTGAGAACTTCAATACCTTTGGGGATGGGAATATTAGTAGCATTGAAGGTAATACACGAATCTGGCAATATCTGTATTAGTAAATTGTATATATTTGGTTTTACTAGCATTAATGAGACAAGGTTGTTTTGTCCCCATTCACTGATCATAGATAAGTCTTGATTTATGGAGATGGCTGTACTGAGTTGAGAATTAAAGATAACAGACTTTGTAAATGGGTATCTGAGTGTGAATGAACTATGAAGTGTTGCGTCATCTGCATATGAATGGATGGGATTGTGGGTGACAGATAAGAGATCATTAATATGAACCAGGAATATGGCTGGTGCCAGAACTGATCCCTGTGGCACACTGGCGTTGAGTGGAAATTGGAATAAAAATCATCTACATTTACTCTTATTTTTCTGTCACTGAGATATGAGGCAAGCAGAGGAACAAAAGACATTTATCCATAGCAAGGGAGTTTGGACAGCAGGGAACGGTGCCATACTCTGTTGAAAGCTTTAGAAATATCAAGACTATTGCATGAGTTTCTTCATATAGGTCGATTGACTGATGGATGGTGAGTCAGGAGATTGAGTATGTCAATGGTGGATCTTTCGTGGCAAAAACCATATTGTCTATCACTAATTAAGTTGTTTGATTCAAGGTGTTTTACTATGTGCTTTTTGATTAAAATTTCAAATACTTTACCAAGAGAAGATGTGACAGCTATTGGTCTGTAATCAGAGGGGTCAGAAGAACTTCCTTTCTTTGGAAATGGGTGGATATTGGCTTCTTTCCATGAATTAGGGAATGAAGAAGTACATAGGCATATTCTGAATAGTTTAGTGAGAACAGGGGCAAGTTCTGGGGAACACTTTTTCAAAACAATTGGGGGAATTCCATCTGGGCCTGGAGCTTAGTTGGTAGGTAAATTGTCTGAGATGGATTTTACGTGTCTTGTCTGTATTTTAAGTGGAACAATTTGGGGAGAGTCAAGTTCTACTACTGGGACGTTCTGGCTGACTTCCTCTATGATAGAATATCTGGCAAATGTACTGGCAAAGATATCTGCTTTCTTATGTGGATGATTTGTAATGTTGCCATCTGAAGATTTTAGTGGGGGAATTGTTATGTGTGGCCGATATACGTTGCTTATATTCATATATAATACTCAGAACCTTTAATATTCATTAATTAGTACCGTGCTTAGAGTTTTATGAAAGGAGTTTATAAATATCAGAATGTAGGGAACAGTCTGGCCCAACTCTGTGTCGATGTTTCTAGAGCTGTTTCGAACCACAGTCTCGTATCTGCTTATGGTTCCGACCCTTGTTTCTGTTCTGCCCTTCTTGCTTCTTTGAGTTTCGCTTCTTGCTTCTCTGAGTTGCCCTTCTTGCTTCCTTGAGTTTACTTAGGCCGGGCTGGGACTGTCACGAGTTAGTTAAGGGCTTGAGTTGGACCGGTGTGTTGGATTGCTCTGTTATGGGGACCTTTTTGTAAACTGTAGTATATCTGCCACACCTGGGTTAATGTTTATTTAGTGTCAGCATATGATATAATTATTAGGTTGTTCTTACCAATATTGTCGTTATAAGAACTGTTAACTTAGTCACTTTTATTGCCCTTGCTAATGTCACGTGTTATATCAGTGTTAAGTCTCTTTACTTTTATGTTAGGTTCTCTTTATTTTTATGCCAGGGTTTTATTGTACCCTCCAAAGGTTTTACGACACAGGGGCTAGTTCCTGTTCTGGTTTTATATTTATTGATGTTTGGAACTTTAGGGTATTTTTAGCAAGTCTTGGTTTGATAATCCTGTACGAACCTGTTTTGAGTTTATTCTTGTAGCTTTAAGTTAGTGTTAAGTAAATTATGTACTTTTACTTGTTTATTTCATTCCCCTTTTTTGTCATTAGTACGTGTTTTACACTTTATTATTTTCCCCCTTTTTAGCTTACGACTTGGTGAGGCTAGCAGCCACTTTGTATTCTAAAAATTTCCGTTGTGCAATAAGATATTCCTTTAGCCCCCACCATGTTGTAACAGAATGGATGATTTATTAGTTATTATTGAAAGAATTAAGAGTTGACTAGAATATTGTAGTTAGGGTTGTTAAGTAGTTCTGATGCTTGATTATGAAGAAAGTTTGATTTAGTGAGATTTATTACAGCTTTTGCATGGTTTCTAGCAATTTTAAATTGACAGTGAATCAGATGTTTTTTTTATTTCCCCGTGCGGTATTGAGGCGTCTGGCAATAGATAGATAGTTATATGATAGTGACTTTTGGGCAGTTGCTCTTGCACAGCTGCTATCAAACCATTTTAGGGAAGTTTGATCTTTTGGTGAACTGTTGACTTGGTATGAATAAATCCATACCAGCTAGTATTAAATCACTAATATGGGACTGGGTAGAATTGGCATCACTAGAGAAGAAAGACTGCCACGGAATGCCAGCAAGATAATTTCTAAATCCATCCCAGTTTGCCCTATCCAAGTGCCATCGGGTCACCCTGACAGGTTCAGATCGGGGAAGTTTGGGGGAGCTAACTAATGAGGCTTTGATGAGATTGTGGTCAGAGGATCCAAGTGGTGACAGTACCACTATCCTGTATTGATCTGGATTATTTGTCAGGAATAGATCCAAGAGATGGGCATGAGGATTATCTGGTATTCTGGTTGGTTGCTTTACCAGCTGTGTGAGATTAAACGATTCTGCAAACAGCTCACACTCTAGACCAGCATCGTCAGCCCTGGCAGTATGCAATAACCATTCAACATTATGTACGTTAAAATCACCTAAAAATGGTTATTTCGGTACTAAGGGGAAGGTTAAAGTTAGTCAACTGTGTAGATATCGACTCAAATACACTGGGTTCTGAAGAGGCGTTGGGGGAGCGATAGACTACAGATATATTTGGCAATATTTAGATAATTTAGTTTATGCAGTGAGTAATCATAATTGGATGAAGTGAAGTCTGAAATAGTATCAACTGCATATTGAGATTTGATATAACAACTGGTGCCGCCCTTGTGACGGAAGTTTGTGAGGAGAGGTAACCGGGAAAATAAAATGGATATTTCAGTTGAGGGTGAGATTTGTGGTTCTGTGAGGAATAGGGCCAGAGTGGAGAGTGGAATGAAGTGCTTGTTGGAGATATGTAAGAAGGCGTGGATGAGTGAAACTGTGCCAGCAGAGTGGAAAATGCTGTGATTGTACCCCTGTACAAACATTAAGGTGAGCGAAGTGAGTACAAGAACATCGTGGCATTTTATTGAGTGTGGCAGGGAAGGTTTATGGAAGAATTATTATTACAGGGAAAGTAAGAGAGATATCAGAAGTCCTGGTGAGTGATGAACAGTGTGGCTTTAGGAGTGGCAGAAGATGTGTGGATCAAATATTTGTAGTAAGACAGACAGTGGAAAATGCCTATGAGAAAGACTATAAGGTGTTTATGGCATTCATGGATCTGGAAAAAGCATACGACAAAGTAGACAGAGAAGGATTGTGGAAAGTTTTGCGCATGTACGGTGTAGATGCTGCTAGGTGCCGTCAAGAGTTTTTATGATGGTAGTAAAGCATGTGTAAAGGAAAATGAGCATCTAAGTGAATGGTTCACGATCGGTGTGGGCGTGCGACAAGGTTGTGTGATGTCCCCATGGTTGTTCAATATACAGTATATATGGATGGGGTGATGAGAGAAGTAAAAACACGAGTAATGGAGAGGGGGATGGCGTTGGTAATGAATGGTGGTGGGTGGAGTATCTAAAATTTATTGTATGCTGATGATGCTGTGCTACTTGCAAATACCGGACAAGAACTTGGTAGACTAGTGCAGAGTTTTGCTGATGTCTGTGAGCGTCGTGCCTTGGGAGTAAATGTAGAAAAGAGTAAAATGATGGTCAATGAGAGAGAGGACTCCCAGTGTGATGTTACAGTGAATGGAGAGAGAGACTGGAATTAGTGAGAGAGTTCAAATACCTGGGTACAGTGATAGACAAGAGAGGAAAATGCGCAAAAGAAGTGGAAAGTAGAGTGAAACAAGGAAGAAAAGCAGCTGATGCAATGAAGGCCTTGATAAGAAACAGAGGTTTGAGTGTTGCAGCTGTGCGAGGCTTACATGAAGTGTTAGTGCCAACTTTAACATATGGATGTGAGACTATGGTGTGGCATGAAAATAGAAAGTCAAGAGTGAGAGCAGTGGAGATAGGACTGCTGAGGAATGTATGGAGAGTACAGAGAGTGGACAGGTTACGAAATAATGTGATTCGTGAAAGATGAGGAGTGAGGAAGTCTGTAGACACCAGAATCGATGAGAGTGTACTGAGATGGTATGGTCATGTGGGGAGAATGGATAACAATAGAGTGGTGAAAAAGGTATATCTGAGCGAATTTGAAGGAGGGAGAAGGCGAGGTAGGCCAAGGAGAAGGTGGAGGGATATGGTGGATGAGTGTGTGAGGAAGAGAGGTTTGGAAGTCGGTGAGGCTAGGGGACTGACAAGAAATCGAGCTGGCTGGATGAATATTGTGAGGAGAAGCGCATGATCAGGGATTTGGCACCTCTTCTTAACGTGATAGTGTCCGAAATGACTCCATCAGATACGTTTATGTGAAGCTACAGAACATGGTGAATATTTTTAGCGTATCAGAAAGAGCCAGGATTCCGAGGACTCGAATGGTGATTGAATGGAAGCGTGGCCCCTTGGATTGGGCAAATTTGCGCTGTTTGGACGTTGCTACTCCTAATCCTGCCCTAGGGTGGGAAAGGAGGTCCGGATGATGATGATGAGTATTATTATTATATTATTATTTTTCTTTCATCTTTCCCATTTCTTTATGGGGTCGATGACTCTGACCAATCTTCACCATACAGCTCAGTTTTGGTTTTGGTCTCGGTTGGATTTTACAGCTGGATGTCCTTCCTGATGGCAACCTTCCCTATTTATACAAGCTTGGGACCAGCACTGAGTTGGGCTGTCGCGTCCCACCAGTGGCTGGGATAGTGCATTTATTCTGACTGCTGTCAGTGGACCTTTTTAGTATGGCGCCACTTAGTCAAA
This sequence comes from Birgus latro, assembly GCA_018397915.1. Classification (NCBI taxonomy): domain Eukaryota; kingdom Metazoa; phylum Arthropoda; class Malacostraca; order Decapoda; family Coenobitidae; genus Birgus; species Birgus latro. The sequence goes on from JAGKTI010003559.1 coordinate 20,964, forward strand.
GTAGTACTCGAGCCAGCTTACCACTGAAAGGTGGCACTGCACGGGAAGGCTCGTAACAATCCTTGAAGAACCATCTTTTCCAGCTGGGTCTGGGGCTTTAGAGGGTATCAGGAGAGGTGGGGGATCAGGTGGTCTTGCCATTCTCCTCTGCGCCTTCCTTCTCACCCCTAAACAGCCACCACCCATTTTGGTTTGGGCTGTCACTCAAGATCTCTGGAGGAGCATAGGAGTGTTCGTAGTCTGACCACCGCCAATAGGTCCTCCTAGTATGGTTGTACCTGTCTAGTGTCTCCCTACTAAGTCGACGCAGTAGCATTCTTACCACTGCAAGGCAGCACCCCACGATTGGTAGTTTTGTCTCTCCTCGATAGTTCCCCCCCCCTACAGATTAATGGTATGGGTAGGATCAAGATATGGTATAATAATATTAATAGTCTATCTACAGTATTGCCAGACGCCTTAATCCCGTAAGGGCTGGCCACCAACAAATCGCCTCCATGTCGCTCTGTCCCCCGCCATTTCACTGCCCTGCTCCCAGCTCACACCCCGCTCTCTCATATACCTCTCCACTCCATACCTCCTTCTCATCCTTGGCCTCCCTCTTCCTCTCCCGCCCTCCACCTCACTCACATACACTCTCCTCGTTAGTCTCTCGCTCTCCATCCTCTTCACATGGCCAAACCACCTAAGTGTATTTCTCCTAATGCTTTATATCACATCCACAGCCACACCATAATGCTCTTTCACTTCCTCATTTGTCAGCCTGTCTCTCCATGTAACTCCACATGCTCCTAACAAATAACTCATTTCCACTGATCTCACTCTTGACTTGCGTCCTTCTAACAAGGTCTAAGCTTCACATCCATACGTTAGAGTTGGTATCGCAATACTATCATGCAGCAACTTTTTTGCTTCAATGCTCACTTCCCTGTTTCTTATCACTTCTTTCAAAGAACCAACAACCTTTCTTCCTTGTTGTACACTTTCAAGCACTCCATCCTCCAAACTTCAATCCTTACTACTCACACCACCTAAGTACTTAAATGCACTCACTTTTACCACTTCATCATCATCCATCCTCATTATACATTCAGTGATTTCATTTCTTTCGAAGACCATAACTTTACTCTTCCCTACATACTCTTCCCTACATACATCTTAAGATTCCATTTCTTACACATTCTCCCAAACTCATTCGCCAAGCTTTGCAGTTCCCCTTCGTCATCACTTAACAATACAGTATCATCTGCACACAAAAGTACAGGAAGTTTCCAAAAGCTATCCTTTCTCATTAGAGCCCCTCCACTGTCCACTGCCCTACCTTGTGTCTCTTTTATAACCCCATCCTTATACAGATTGAACAACCATGGAGACATGACACATCCCTGTTTCAGTCCAACATTCAGAGAGAAAAATTAACTCAGTTCACTATCCACACACACTGCAGCCTTAGCCCCCTCATACATACTCTTCATGGCATTCCACAGCTTCCCATTTACTCCATATATTCTTAGTATTTTCCATATTCCTTGTCTATCCACTCTATAATATGCTTTCTCCAAATCCATGAAGGCCACATGCAACTTCTTTCCCTTCTCTAAAAAAATTTCCAGTAAAAACCTAATGATGAATATCTGATCAGCACGACCTCTTCCCTTCCTTTAACCTCCCTGTTCATCTCACGCTAATTTCTCAGTTATTTCCCTAACTCTGTCAACAAGTATACTACCATATGCTTTTCCTATTACACCAAGAAGACAAATGCCCCTATGATTACCACACACTTCGTTTTCCCCCTTTTCCTTTGTACAGGGGAATAATTATACCTGACTTCCAATCCTCTGGGACTCTACTTTCCTCCCAGGCCAATCTGCACATCTTCCAAATACATCTTACCACTATCTCTCCCCCATGCTTCAGCATTTCACCACACACTCCATCAATTCCTGGGGCTTTAACCATTTTGACTTTCTTCATTGCTTCCCATTACTTCCATCCTAATGATCTCTTCCTTCATTCTCACATCCCTCCTTCTCCCAGCCATTCCCCAGCCACTTGCAGTCGCACTACTCTTATTCTCTGTGTTTAACAATCCCTTAAAGTGTTCTCTCCATCTGTTCATTTTTACTCCGTTCTCCATTAGACTGTTGCACCAGTCGAGCAGGGCAGTACTCCCAAGGAGGATGGAAAGCTGATGACAGAGAGAGCTGGAGCTCCCGTTTCATCAGCCCTCAGGACTTGTTCCTGACCATCCCTCTTTGCTGAACTTTTTCAGTGTCTCAGTAACACAGAGAGTAGACCAGCATGCTCTCCAAT